>PVJD01007099.1:0-88802 GCA_004026545.1 Mormoops blainvillei | reverse complement strand
CAGTCTAAAAGTAAACAAATGATAGCAATATATTGCAAGTGTAGAGGAAGCTAACAGTTGCTGATTGGTTACGCTGTGCCACACACGGTGCTAAGCACTTTATATAGATGATCTAATATGTGCTTTAAGAACATGTAGGAGGAAACAAAATCCTAATTTGGAGAATCAGGAAAAGATTTTCAGAGGAAGATGTCTAAGGTGGGGGCTAAAGATATTGGGAATTAGTCAAAGGAAGGAGAAGTTGAGAGGTTGGGCAGAAAGTTGATGAGGCAGGGGATGCAAGGAACTGCTATGGGATCCAACGAGGCCAGACTTGGAGGAGTGTCATGTGTGTGGTACTGGAGAGATGAGGCTGGAGAAGACAGGGGAGCGTAGATTATCTAGAACTCCCATTTCATGTTACAGAGTCTGGGTTTCATTCCAAGTGTACTGGGTAGGGCCATTGGAGAACTTAAAGCAAGGAAGTGACATGCTCGGATCTGGGATGCAGCATGGAGAACAACCCATAGCAACAGTGACCCGTTAGGGGGGTTCTGGCAGTGATCTAGAATAGAACCAGTAGTGGCCTATAACAGAGCAGAGGCAGTCAGGGCAGGAAAGGGTGGATGGGATATGGAGATATTCAGGGTGTGAAACCAATAGAACTTGGTTTGGGGTAAGCTTGGAGATGAGACATTAATGGAAAAATGTTCAGATTTCTGATTATGCAAGAACAGATGATGTCAGTGCAAGACAACAGGAAAAGTGAGAAGGCAAATTTATGGAAAAAGGAAGGAGGAAGGTGATACATTCAGTCTGAGACATTGTGATACTGGATGTGCCCATCAACTATATGTGGAAGGGGATCTTTAGGACTTTGGACAGGTAATGTTTGGGTGGAGGTCAGCAAGGACATGGCTGTTGAGGTTGATGAGGAATGAGGTTGCCCATTACATGAGAAAAAATTGAGGAATGTTAACATTCTAGGGGACAGAAAGGAGAGGAGGGACTTGCAAAGGAGAAGAGAGGAAGGAAGGAGAACAGGAAGAGAGAACTAATGAAAACTCTACTCGAAGAACGCAGGTGTGCTCAGTACCTAGTATGCTGCAGAGATGTCAAGTAAGAGAGGAGCAGAATTTAGCAAGAATTAGCTATAAAGAGTGTGACTGTGATAGCTTCCTGCAGGCAACAGAGGCAAAGCCAGATGTCTGCGGCCAAGACATTTGGAGTGAAAGAACAGAGCGGCAGGTGGACAGGAAAGTTGAAGGAGTTTGGTTGTGAAGAGGAGGAAAGAGAGAAGGAAGTAGCTAGAGGGAGGCACAGAAAGATGGTCTTTCTCTTCAAAGGAGGAAGGGATTTAAGCAGGTTTAATGCAGTGAGAATGGGACTGATAATGAGGGTGAAAAGGAAAATATACTGTATTTTGCTGCATAAAATGCACACTTTTCCCCCAAATTTTTGAGGGAAAAATAAGGATGCACATTATACATGGGTATAATAATTACATACCATGTGTATAATAATGGGTATAATCCATGTATAACGCTCACAAAAACACAGGTATGCATTATACATGGCAAAATATGATAGGTGGGAGGCGGAGATAATCAAAAGAGATTCCCCAGAATGAAAAAGAAATGGATTCCAGAGCACCACTGAAAGATGAACATTAGACAGGAAGTGAGGCTTTTGTTTTAAATTGTAAAAGAAGGGAAGGTGGGCCCAGATTAAGCTAAGATTTTTAGCCCTGTGATCGTGTACTCAAGGGTTAGGTTGTTCTCATCTGGAAAACTTCCATTTTCGGTGAAGCAGGAAGCAAGGCCAAGCGCTGTGAGTGGAGGGGATGGTGGTAGCAGGAGAAGGTCTGAAATAGCTGCTGTAGAAAGTGCAGGAGGGCTGACCAGGGAAAGTCTGAGAGCCTGGCTGGTGCTGGAAACTGTGGAATTAGAGCATCGTGTATTTGCATAGTTCCAAAGATATTTTTGTAGTAGAACTCATCAGCTCCCATATAGACACTGAAAAGACAAGGCGGTTGGATCCAGCTCTGGTCCCAGGGACACCAGCTTTAGAAAAGGAAGCGTATCGTCTCCCACGGCACCACCGATGTTTGCCTTCTCCCAGTGGCATGGGGAAAGTTTCGAGAAGGAAAGAGTGGCCGTTTTCATCTTTGTCAATGTCTGGTTGAATCATCCCTGGCCTGTATAATCAATACTGTTCCTTTTTAAGCAATCATTTCTAAACCATGGAGGTACGGGTAACACTACTGAGAGGGACCTTTTGTTTATCTTTTAGGAGCCCTCCTGCACGTGGTTTCCCTAGTGCTTGAGGGGATGCTTGAGTAGTAATTACTCCAATGATTCTGCACTAGAGAAAGGTATATAAGCACAAAGTAAGATAGGAAAAAGCAATGAATTCAGGAGTATCATCACCTTGGAGACCCCTGACATCAGGCATCAAATGATTTGGTAAAGAGTTCATCGTCACTGCGTCACACCCATTAAGATGCCTCTATTATAGAAGCAGAAAATAACAACTGTCAGTGAGGATGAAACTAAAACCCTGGTGCACTGTTGGTGGGCATGTAAAATGGTATAGCTGCTGTGGAAAATAGTATGATGGTTCCTCAAAAAATTAAGCATAGAATTACCATTTAATCCAGCAATTCCATTTCTGGGTATACAGACAAAAGAATTTAAACTAGGGACTTGAAGAGATATTTGTACACACATGTTCATAGCAGCATTATGCACAATGCCCAAAATGTGGCAGCAACCGAAGTGTCTATCAACAGATGAATGGAAAAACAAGATGTTGTATATACATACAGTGGACTATTATTCAGCCTTAAAAAGCAAGGAAATTATGACTTATGCTACAATATGAACCTTGAGGAGTCTTGAAAGACAATATGCTAACTGAAATAACCCAGTCACAAAAAAACAAGTACTGTATGATTCAACTTATATGAAGTATCAGAAGTAGTCAAATTCACAGAGACAGAAAGCGGAGTGGTGGTTTCCAGGAGCTGCGGGGAGTGGGGAGTTGGGAGTTGTTGTTTAACGGGAAGAGAGTTGCAGTTTTGCATGGACGGGATGGTGGTGCAGGTTGGACAACAATGCGTACAGGGTGGGGCAAAAGTAGGTTTACAGTTGTGAGTATGCAAAACACGGAATTTATTCTTGCATTATTTATTGTGTTATTTTCCATTCAAACAATGGTGAACTTATTTTGGCCCATCTTGTATTTAATGCCAATGAACTGTATACTTAACTATTATGTGTATTTCACCACAATTTTAAAAAAGTTAATTGGCAGGTTGTCCAGCTCTGTGGTTTATAGCAAGTGCTTGGTGGTCAGATAAACCTGACTCTACCACTTACCAGCTATAAGAGCCAGACGAGTGACTTAACCCGCCTGAGCCTCAACTTCTTCACCTGTAAAATGAGGATGATGATGATGATAATAATAATATCCAATTTATAAAAGCTCTGCAAAGATTAAATGAGATAGTAATGCTTGTCAAATGTAAATCAAGTTGGGAGAATAATATCTAGCACATAAATTATAAAAAGAATGACTCAATAAAAAATTGCTTTTGTTGGCGCTATTATTATCAATATTATTAGCTTAATTCAGGGTTAATATTGACCTCTACCAACCTGTAAAAGTATGTGCTGCCAAAATGAGTGCCTTTAAATATCTGCTAGTTTAACCCCAGAGAAGAAATCTGCAACTCTGGGTTTGGGATGAGCTATCCCTAATCCCTGAAACATCTGATTCTCATTTTGCCCCAAGGATATTTTTAGATGACAGGAAAATGTGAATTTGTGTATAAATGCCTGACATATTAAAATAAAGATGTTTCCATTCCCGAAAGAAATGCCTTTTAATTCACCTTTCTGCCTCAACATCATGTTTTTCTGAGTTTTTCATGATTTCTACCTTAACAGTTAGAACAGATATGAAAAAACAAAGTGAGATGCATTGCTGCTTGAAAATGAGATGATTAAAGTTTCAGAGTAATGGAAAGAAACAGAAGGAATGAGTTTAATGCTATGCATGTCCTCACAACACTAATTTCTCTACTTTAAATGACAAATTTGACTTGGGGCAATAAAGTTACATAAATATGGAATCACATGATATATCTGTGCTGTCTGGGATTTTTCATTACATAACAACTTTTTATTTTAAGCTATTTGTGGAAATTATTTGAAAAAAGAAATAACAGATTGAACCCTATGAAAAGGGAATCACCTGAAATCAAATATATACCCTTATTAGCTGTTCCATTAGATTAATATATCAGCAAAAGCTTCAGGGGCAAACAACATAACTGGTAACTCTAAAACATGAGATGCATTAAAAATTGAAGTACTAATTCTAATTCCTATTTTAAAGCTTGGCAAATGTCCTATCATTAAATGCTGCATTATAAGGAGATTTGTGGAGTTTTACCCCGAATGCTAGTCACAGATTTGTGCTGTAAACCCACACTCACAAAAGAAAACCTTGGACCCAAAGCACAGGAAATTTTAGATGAAATACCAAATTCATTATAGAGAAGAATTCCATCTTTTCCACAAGACAGAGAGACTATATTACATTTAAATGAAGATCTTTATAGAAATGACCAAAGAAAAAGGCTATGCAAGGGAGTCTCCAGTACCTGCCATGAACACGAGAAATCAAATATTAGTGTTGAAGGGGATCATTGAGATTATAAGAAAGACCGAGCTGTGAGTAATTGAGCAATGTCCCTGCATACCTGAAAGAGAAGGGGAGTATCAGCAAAAGCAACGAAAGTTCCAGTAGCTGACCTGTGTATTTTCCAAGTGGACTCAACAAAGGGTTGCAGGGAGGTGGAGCTGTCGGAGAGGAGGTGGAGGAGTGGTCCCTAGAGCTCCTTGCCATCCTGAGCCACCACAGTACAAGACAGTGGTAGAAGTGAATGTGACAAAGCGGAGGATGGTGACAAGACTCCTCCCTGGAAGTTTACATTTTACAAGCTTACAAAAAAAATCACGGGAGTGTGAAACAAAGGCTAGTGATGTGGAACGGGTTACTCTTGAAATCAGAAACAAAAGTTGATGAGCGCAAACAAAATGAAACAACAAAACTTAATTTAGACTTAATCACTAAGCTGGAGGAGTTTCACAGTGGAGGCTTTGAAGGTTTTTGAAGCTCTTCTAGTGCTGCATTTTAAAATATATGCCTGTTCATATTTTTGAACAAAACAAAACAAAATAAATACATGTACATTCAATCAGCAGAAGAAAGAGATAACAAGGTCATTCTGAGGCAGACGCCTGCCTAAAACAATGGCACTGATCTCAGAAGGATTTTAAACAGCTGTGCATAAACTTCAAAAGTAATTTGCAACCAAATTAGTAAATGTCACCCTCTTTTGCAGAGACACAGCATTTTAAAAAGACATCAAGCATCCGTGAGTAAGCCTGCCATTTTATGAGTTGCCAAAGATAAGTTAGGGGTAAAATGAAGATGGTGATTCACAAGGTCCGGGTGTGTGCTGGGAGTTGGGGCACCCAGGACCTTACAAATAGGGCTTGTCTATGAAACATCGCAGTCAGGAAAGGACCGGTGGTGGTCACAGTTCCAGAAAACAATGCAAGGGGGGCAACAGCCAGTAGAGCTGCCAGGCCCGTGTCCAAAAACGGCACTAGCCCTCCCAGGACCTGCACATTCCCCAGGGATGGTGGTTCTCTCCACTGATAGGGAGGAGCAGTGAGTGCTCTTTCTTTTCTCCATGTCACCACCCTTCCTTGTCCCCATGCCATTACCGAACCATCTTTTAGTATCAACTTTGAGCGGGACAACTCCGAGGACAAGGCAGCTAGGTGACACTCACCTTGCAGAAACAACCAGAATCTCCCAGCTAAGCCAGCCTATGGGTCTCTATTCATGCCCACGGAAGTGCCCAAGCCTTTAGCATAAACTGTCCAACTCATGTTGCTAATTGGGGCTCTTAAAAATCCAGTAAAATAAAGGCATTTAACTCTATTCTCTATACGCTCAAAACTGAAAAACAAACAACTGTCCCTCAGTGTTACAGGATTAAGCACCAGATGGTTTAAAAAAAATTTTTTTTTAATCTCTCAGAAACCCACCTCACCCTACCCCAGGCCCTCGAAAAGAAACTTGGTTCGTTTAGAAGAGCGTTGACAGCCCTTCCTGCTGCTCTGGCAAATAGATTCCAAGGAAACAAGCCATCTGTGACATGTTGCATCTGTATCAAACATCTCTCCTTACAAATATTTGCCAAGGATATAAAACTTTCTATCTTCCTCCGTTCCTTCCTCCTACCTTCATTAGTTCAGGTGAGAGTTAAAAAAAAAAATCGAGGAAGGAGGAGGAGGCGCCCCCTGCCCCAGTGGCCTCCTGGCGGCCACGGTCCGCAGCATCCTGTGCAACCCGCACGCAAGAAACCCCGGGAAACAAGTGACCCAAAGTTTGCTGCGCTCGTGTCTCTCTTCGATTTCTCTGTCATCCTGCTCCCCCCTTTCTGGAACATGTCACCGCGGGAACTGGGTAGACAGTCCCCGGTGGGCCGAGGTCCTGGACCCGCGCAGACAGACCCCCTTCCCTCCCCAGGCGGCCACCAGCGGGCACGCAGGGACCTACCTGCTGGATGGGCTGCCGGTCCGAGCACTGTTCCGCGGTGGTGCGGGCACTGGCAGGGCCGGTGCGGCCGGTGCGCCCGCAGACGGAGCCGGCCAGGGGGCGCTCGTCACCCCGCGCCCGGACCGCCGGAGCGGGTCCGTACAGGAACCAGCGCCCAGCTCACACCACTGCCGGCGCCTCCTCTCCTCTCTTTCTGCTCGCCCCTCCCTCCAGCCTGGCTCCTTACTGGTGCTTCTCGCTTTGCTGCGGTGACTAGAGGACTGGGCTGGGACACCCTTGCGGTGCGCTGCTCAGGCAGGGCTAAGGAAGGGGTGCTGAGTACGGGCCAGAGGCTGAGTGCGAGGAAAGGCGGAGGGAGGGGGGGGAGGCGTAAGACCACATGATTGTACAGCTAGCCAAACTGAAAAGCGAAAACGATCCTTCAGTGGGAAGGATCAAGGTCACCGGGAAAAAGAACTTCACCTGTTTTGTCTGTTTTTACAGTAGAAAGGATTTGTGAACATGGTGGTTTTACAATTACTTGCCTGAGGAAGTTTGGGTACAGTTCTGTGCCTTGGGTAGTTTCTTCGAGGTTGTGTCTGACCAAGGATTTTGATTTTCTATCTGCACACTGTTGTTTTATTTATAATGTCCAAAGGTGCCCTCTCTGAACTTAACAGTCCTTGAAGTTGCAATGTCATTTTAAGACTTGTGCCTTAGTCATACTAATGACTATTGTGATGAGGATAACTGGAGTTTCCTATACTTCATAGAATTCATTTTGTAAAGTCAAATTAGAAATTATATGTCTGGTTAAAAACACTATTACAAAGCTATTTATTCCCTCTCAATTATGACATTAAATGATTAAAATGTGCTTGGTTAAGGCTTCTGTTGCTTTAACAAACTAAAACCAGATTAATCTGAGAAATAAAACAGAAATCCTTTAAAAAATATTTTTGAGAGGGAGAGAGCAAGAGAGATGAAAAAGGCGGGGTGGGGGCGGGGAGCCAAGCCCCGAATCAGTAGGCTTCTGATCATGGTAGGATAGAGTGCCGCTGTTTCAGATTTTTAATTTAAAGATGAAAAACCGAGGCCCAGTAGGGTTTGGTGACTTGATTAATTCACATTGCTGGCTGTGCTGGGAAGCCAGGTATGGTGACTCTCCCTTAACCCATATAAACTCAGAAAAGTGAACACACATAACTTTTAAGGATAAAAATATATTCCATTAATATTAGTCCCCTCCTCTATTGTTGATATCTAACAGTATTGAACTGATCACCTGGATCACCCAACAGAGATGCTGCCACCTCTTGGAAGATTCTAGCCCGAGGTGTAAGGGTGGATGGAACATCAGATGTGTTGGCTCACCCTGACATCACCAGGACCTGGCATGTAGCCGGAGCTCACTGTGTATTTGCTTACTGAAACTTGGTGGAAAAACATGTTTATGGCAGGGAGCAAGTTGGCAGAGCTGGATCAATGACCAGCCCACAGACCCAGCAGCTCCTCTCTGAACACTGCAAAAGAATAACCTCCTAGTTCAAGATGCCTTCCTCCTGGCTCTCCTCTAGCTATCTTTACACAGAGCCTACCGCATGGAGAAGAAGAGATGGTGGCCCTGCCAATGGCTGCAGTGCCTAGGACATAGTAAACCCACTCATTCCCCATTGCAGAGGTTTTCATTGACTATTTGAGAAGGAGGCTAAGTATATATAGGGGCTCAAGGGAAATCCACATGTCCTTTTAATTTAGTCAATACTTGTCAGCGGCTTTTTAAAAAGTTTCAAATAATGATGATTATGTATTGAGAACCTATACACCAGTCATTGTGATGAGCACTTTTCATGCACTATTCAATTAATCCTCATAACGATCTTATGAGGTAGATGTTATAGGATCATCATCTCTATTTGAGAGCTGAGGATAATGAAGCTTAGAAGGATTATGCAGCTTAAGATGCCACAACTGATAAGCACCAGAGGCAGAACTCAGTTCAGGCCAATGTGAGTAGCCCCGCAAGCACTGCTCAGTACCTCCACCATTCTGCAGCCACACCCTCCGTTTTCTGCTTCTCTCTTTGAGACAGCTGGTCTCAGAGACCATGTTACTCTGCTATTTTATAACCATATGGTCCTGCAATTGGAAACCCATTAATCTGAAGACTGGATCTTTTAAAAGGATATTCATCATATGTCTAAAAAAAGTTTTCTTTTCTTCTTGAATCTCACCTGGAAGAAAAAACCCCAAATCTGTTCTTGATATGTGCTAGGTGTTAGGGATACCTCTGGACCCTTTCGACCCAGCATCCTGTCTGGCCAGCCTTCTCCTTCCCAAGGTTACAAGGCATTTCTGTGTGATATCAGACATTGTCTCATTGTTTTATAAACACGGCTGCTGCTCAGAAGTTCTCCACACCTTTGTTTCCTGGAAGAGAAAATCGCATTTCCTGGAGGGGACTGCCAGTGGGTGGTGAGGTTGTACTCATTACGTTAAACACCCGCACTTTCGGCCGTGCGCTTCTTTTCCTCCTTCAGTTTCTGCCCCAGAGTTTCCTGGAATCGTGCTGAGCACAGGCTGCGGGGCAGCTGCGTCAGTTCACTGTAGCCGGGAAGACATGATTCCTGCTTTGGATCCAGAGCTAAGGAATAAGTGACTCCAAGGAACCTGATCCTTGCAGATACCACAATCCATCTTCCTTCAACTTGGAATTTGCAAAAGGGAGCCTGGGACACCACTTGGCTTTTATTTTGGACCTAGTTGATGACTATGCTCTAGCTCCCAAAGAGACCACCCCTTGCACCCATCTGTGGATTGACCTTTCATGAAGCATTTAGGATAGAAACTAAAAAGAAAGTGTTCTTATTGTGAGCCTCAGTTTGGAGAAAGATGGTATTTGGAGAGAAGTAGGACCTGACAAACAGATCTTTTAAGCTCTGGATTATAAAATACTTATGGACACTTCTCTCTCTGCAGAAAGTCACCACTTGGAGAAAATCAGATTGGACTGTTTCTTGAGGTGTTCGGCCCTCCGGCTGCCCACTTTTCCAATGCCCCGGCACAGACTGTTCTTGAAGTGGGCCACCTGAATCCTTAGAAGAATCAGCATTGACCTACCTGAACCAAAGGCTCAAGAAACATGTGGAATCTAGTGTAAAATTATTCAGAAATTGTCAAAGTTATTCTAGGAGCTATGGGCAAAAGTGACAGAGGTGCAGACAAAACACAGGTATTTTAAATTCACAGTTTGGAAAAGGGAAAGGGGATTTTCGCCCCCCTCTTCAGTCCAATTTACCTTTCAAGTGTGGGGAGGGAAAGGATAATTAAAAGTTAGAAATTGTTATTACCAGGAGAGAGCTCAAAACTTGAAGCAAAAATTGACCCTCCCCTTGGGGTGTAAATAAACCTTGATTACTATTGATAAGAAGATATGAACTCTTGCAAACCATGAGGGGGGTGGTAAAGGTGAATGCAAACCTCACCCTGAGATGAAAAAGGAGCGATGTTCATCCTGCAATATTTTTTAAAGTTCCATTGTTATTATACATGCTTAATAATATGAAGCTAATTTAAAAATCTTAGACAAGGTATGGGAGGTAAATACCATGTCTTTATTTAAGAAAGAGATAGTGAGTGAAACTGATACTAGCTTATATTTATTGTGCACTTAGGATGTGTGTCAGGACACAGAGTTAAACACTTCAGTCACCTCATTTGATTCTTAAATCCCTTGAGATGGGTAATATCTTCTTTATTTTATAAATGCAATAGCTGAGGATTAGAGGTCAAACAAATGACTTTGCCAGGCTCATTGAACCAGGAAGTGGTAGGTGTGGCTTGATTCCCAGGCTGGAGACCCCCAAACCCATGACTTTTGCCGTCATACACACAGAAAGAAGATGAGAGCTGAAATTATGGCCTGACTTTTAAAACAGTAAAAGAATTGTATGTGTTTGTGAATGTCTTGATTAATACAGCATTCTGAGAAGAGTTAACACACTGATAGATGGCCAATTTGTAAGTTATAATGTATCAAAACACCCACCTACTAATACAACAATTGAAAATAAAACAAAGTTTAATCTTTAATGATGCAGAACATTTAGAGTAGATTATTTTTTCCTGAGTATCAATTATTAGTATATTTATTAAAGAGTAAACTTGAGCATGAAAGTATTACTGTTATTATTTTTTTAAAAGATAGGAGAGTTATCAAAACGCCATATTGTTGCTTTGTGGCTTCTGCAACCCTAAAGATGCTATTTTTTTTAAGTCATCACTGTCGATAGAGAGACACTAATTATAACATAAGTACCTGAATCAGATAGTGAATAACATTTTCAAAGTTGTTTTTAACATAGGTACAAGTTAACACAAACTTGTGATGTGTTTGTAAGTTTTAAAGGTAGATAAAATTAGAGCAAAAGAGGAAGGCCTAGTATATCTAAGGATTGACAGATATAACGCTGAATTTGGTGAATTCAGGGTTATGAACATAATGAGTATGGCTCAAGTGGCTATAAAACCTTGTCTGAAATTAAAGAGCTATTGATGAGATAGACTGGTTTATACAGATCACGTTTCAGTGAGTCTCTTTGACCAGTGGAAAAGCAAGAGCAACCTGGGTTCAAAAGACTGAACATTTTGATGAGAAATCCTCCCCAGGAAGGATTAATAAATCTGAGTTTTGATCTGAGAATACTGGAGGAAGAAATCAAGATAAAACCTGTCATATTTATAAATTTGATATTTTCGGTTCTATAATATTACAGTGCAATTGCCCATGGATTTGAAAATCTACCAGTGAAGGCACATTACTTTAGAGTTAACTACTGTATATCTCAATCTCTTTTATAAAAATGCAAATACCTTGCCTGCTCCTCATGACTCCCTTCTCCTTCAACCCATGCCCTTCACACTTATACTATTTATGGTTTTATTCTGCCATTCACACACACACACGCGCACACACACACACGGAGGAGGGAGGGGATTTTTTTCATTTTACCAAAGTATGTTGGACTACGTGGGAAATTCTTCCAGCTATAAAATTCTAAGAATAAATGTTAACGAAAGGGAAGTTCTGTCAGGAGTGAGGAATGTAACATAATTTGCTTCTAGTTGTACTCATTGCTAATTTTATATGTTCACTGATATGAAAATTTCAAATACTCCGAGGGAAGCCATACGATGATGGTGCAGGGATACGATAGACATCATTACTCTCTTGTTTGTGTACAGCTTTCCTGACTGCATCACAGTGTCAACCGTTCACTTTAAAGCAAAAAAATTGTGGAACAAAAATATAAGGGATTTCTTTCGGAGTGGCTAGAACAGGGGCTTAATGAAGCTAGGCTGACCGTATTTGGCCATTGTGTGCTGCAGTGGATGGTCAGGCTTTTTTCCTCAACCCAAGCATCTTCTTCCTGAAATGTTTGTTTTTAGCTTCAAATGGCAATCCTCAAGGCTGGTTATTTCTTTAAACTTATATTGGCTTATATGTTGCAAGCAGATTCAAGCTGATGTTTTCTATTTTTGCTTTCTTTTTTCTCTGCTGTCACTAGGCAGAGTCACAAACAACAAAGTTAAGCTCTGTATTTGGGATTCAGCATATCATTTGGAGAGCAGATGTTTTATCTGCATCTTACACACTTACATGCATACACACACACGCACACTTGAACTGTCCAGTACATGAATAAAATGTACTCTGATGATTAAAGAAAAATATGTAATATTTGAGTAATTATAGCTTATGTTTGTACACTTATGCAACATTAACAATAATGAAAAACAAACAAGTTAATCTTTTTATACCTCATATTAGAACATAATGGAGCTGTATCCTCAAAAAATTAAAGATATGTGGTATATTTGAAATTGGAAGATATGCTCATTTTTCTAAATAGATTACAAATGTCACACATTGTTTCACAAATCTTTTCCTCTAAGTGCTTGTTTCAAAATTAAAAAAAGAGGAGTTATTCCTGTTACATTTGACAATTTCATAGGGAAGTCTGCATAGGTAAAACCTCTCAAGTGCTTTGGTTTTTACAAACCTTAAGAAGAGAATGCTGTGTGTTGAATGATCAGCTACTCTTTATGAAACATCTCTACCATGATTTTTTCCCTTATATGCTCTTGTTTAACCTTATAACAATCCTGTTATATGGGTTGTCTTAGTCACACTTTTACAGGTAAGAACATGGAGGCCCAGGGAGGAAAAGTAACTTATAGAGGATCACATAGCAAGTGAGTGGGAAGCCAGGACCAAAACCCACGTGGGCTGCATTCAGGACTTTGTAGAGCTGCATTTAGCCATTTCTGCTACCAACTACAGAAGATCTAAAATCGGGGTCCTAATCTGCATGTAGATGTTGAAAATAATATTTATTATTGCTTTTATGATATAAGTCATGCATTCATTTGTACATACACATGCATACATGCACTTATCCATCTAGAAATTAAAGTAAAAAGAGAAGAAAAATGATCCATAATTCCATACCCCAAAGACAAGTGACATTTGGTATATTTCCTTACATTCTTTGATCTATACATAATTTTTGGAATTACTTTATTTTAAAAATAACTTTTTACTTGTTGCCTGATTGTAAAGTAATGAATAGTAACCATAGAAAATTTGAAAAATATAAAAATGTATATAAAAGAAATTTTAAATCCTTCGTAATTTAAAATGTAAAGACAACTGTTGATACTTTGCTTTTGTACCCTAGGCATGGCCGAGGGCCCGTATCTTGAGACTGAAGCTGAAGTTACCTAGTCACACAATTTGTACTCTTAAAAAATTGTTTGATTTTTTACTTGATTTGTTGATGTTTCATTTTTTAAGGAATCACAAATATGATTTTTGGAATGTTCTGATTGCTCTAAATAGAACTAGCTACTTTGATTTTCACTAAGGGGTAAAAATTACTTCTACACACACCCGTACACACAAAACCCCTTAAAAATGAATACTGTTTAAATCTGCTCTTATAACTTCACAGAATGGCTTGATTTTTTTTCTTCAAATATAACTTGTTTTAAGCAGTTTCCCCAGTGCAGTGAAAGAAAACCACTAACTCCCACTAATTAGATCACACACTTTTAACTGGAGAAGAGGAGCTTTTGGTCAGGCTAAAGCAATTAATTGATACTGACTTGTCAGATTAAATAAATAAGTTTGGGTGTTACATAAATTGGGGAGGGCTGCTGAAATGTGGAGTAAATTTTAATCACACTAAGAAAGTTTCTCTCCAAGCAAAAGACAGGAAAGCTGTTGCTTGAGAACCTAGACATCATGTTACCTGACCTCCCAGGGAACTTAAAAAGACTTCAAAACTTACCAACTTAAAAAGGCTCTGGGTAGAGCCCAGCAAGGGACAACAACTTTATTGCCCAGCTTCCACTTTTCCTAGGAAAGCAGGGAGAACCAGGACTAAAGAAAACAAACAATAAATCAACCAAAAGTCTTTAAACATAGGTTCTTGAGGTTACTACGGTCTTTACATCTTTAAAAAACTGTTGTACGTGTTATTTGCCTACTTTTTGCAGATTCACACTTTCCCTTCACCTTACAATGTTATTTGAATAGAAAGGAGATCTTTTCCATGGTTCTAGACTTAATTTTTTCCTTTTACTTCTTAATTAAGAAGTAAATTCCATGATCTTCTTTGTAACTCCCTGGACATTGTGAATCTATTATGTATGTTATGGGGAAGATGTGGAGAAGGTGGAATTCTCATACGAATCAGTACGACTTTGGGAAAATGATTGGCAGTGTTTACTAAAGCTGAGCATGTGAATACCCTGTGAACCAGGCATTCCATGAGTATATAACCCACAGATATGTGCACATACATGCACTCAAAGACATGTGCCACATCCTCATGAGCACCTCACACTAGACACAGCCTGAGTGTCCATCCGCTAAAGATGTGGGATTAAACTGTGGTCCATCATCCATGGACCTGATGTGGCAATAAAAGTGAACCAAGTATAGCCACAGCATGAGCAAACCTCACTATTGTAATGCTGAGTGAATAAAGCAAGTCTAAAATAATACACACTGATTTCATTTATCATAGAGTTCAAAACAAGTATAATGAATTTATGCTGTGAAAAATCAGGATAGTAGTTAATACATTTTTGGAGGTGGGTGACGTAGTGTCTGGGACAGGGCATTCAGAGGTTTTTGCTGAGTTGGTGATACTTTATCACTTGACAGAGGAGATGGTTATGCACATATATCCACATCATAAAAATTCATCTAGCTGCACCTTTGTGGCTTGTGTGCATTTCTGTATGGGTCAGCCCCAATAAAGAGATTATTTGAAAATGGAACATAGTATTACCTTATTTATAGAGCCCTTTCTGTGTAGCCAGAAACAGGGTTGGTGGCCCAGGTAGCAGACAGTTCATTAGTTCATTGAGTGCAGGCTGTGCGGCAGACTTGGCAATTCTCTCCCTCTCTCTGTCTCTCTGCCTGTATCTGTCTCTCTGTCTGTCCCTCTCTCTGTCTTTGTGTTATTCAACATGCCAACAAGTTAAGCTTAATACAGGGTGACTTCAAACAGGTCATTAATACTTCCCGAGGCCCTTTTCCTTACTTGGTGAGTGGAGGAGTCCGAGAAGCTGGTGTCTCCAGGACCCAGTCCCAGCACACACCCAGCGGCTCCTGCTGAGCCGGGGTGCACTGACGCCTCCCGAGCCGGAGTTCATGCTCGCACTGCTCTCCTGCCCCTCCCCCGCTTCCCTAATGCTGTGCCTTGTCACAGTGGATAATACAACATATCTGTTCCACAGGCAAAAGTTCCGTAAAGAAGGGCTCAAATCCCACATTGTTGTCCATGAGTAAATGCCTAAAAAATTTTTTTTAAAATTCCAACTTCGGCAAAAGACACTGCATGCCAATTTCCAAAGAGAATCCAATAAAGAATGCACCAAGTACAAACGGGAGTAATTTTGACCCACTTATCTGTTTTTGGTGGTAGCATATCTATGAGGTTAAAGTATCATGAAGTAGCTACCAGAGAATATAAATAAAGACAATTAAGAAACATCAGGAAAATTTGCATAAGGCAATTAAAGAAAGGTTTTACTGATAGAGATTCTGAGGACTGATGAAGGATATTAAAAAGGAGGGCTGGATGATAAGAATTTGCTTGTCTTCTGAATTGTGCGGTTGTACTTAATTGTACTTTCTTGCTTAAAAAGTTGAAAATGTTTATTTCAAAAGATATGTTGCTAAACTGCAAAACCTCTATTCGCTTGATATAATTACCCTTTTGAAAACACCACTTTGCTTTATTATCGATCAGTATTTCAAAAATTTCTTTGCCCATGAAGAACCAATTCGATCTGGGGTTTAGTGTCCTGAGTGATTGGGACAACACTGGTTGTGTCCTGAGGTGGACCCTCCGCGATAAATACTGCACACTCTTTCATCACATATGGGTCACCCAGAAAAAACCGAGTTCCTAAAACTGCCTAACCAGGCTCAGGTGCTGGGATAGGAATCTTTCAAAGAGCAGCCACCCCAAGGGGCCAGCTGTGCCTGGAACCAAGGAAGGTCCCAAGGGCCCAGGTTCAGGTGGACTGAAGGCTCCTGGCTGATGTCTGTCCAGCTCGCCCTCAACCTTCACCCCTCATGCACACCTGGCAGTGTTACGTGTTGTATTGCCGTGGGTCGGTGTCAGTTCATACTGTGGTCCTGGGGGCTTTTCTGATGTTGTTGAAGAAGTCAGAGAAATGGAGAAAATTTTCAAGCTATGTTTTTAGAAAAGTGTAAATCTTAATTTATTTAGTTTCTGATTTTCAGCTTTAAAGAAACACTGTCGCCTTCTTCTTCACCTTCAATAGTAGAGAAATCCTGATTATGAGCCTCCCTATGACATTCGATGTGCCTGCTTACATAATAGGTGCTCAAAACATTTTTCTGTTTCCATTTACCTGCCTCACAGGTAAGAATGAGTTTAAATAAAACATATGAAGATTTCTAAGTAAGCACTCAAGATATCTTCCCCCAGCCTTTTCTATGTTATCTGCTGTGGGGAGAGTAGAGGCACGGTGGTGCAGTGGAAGCTTACGGACTTCAGAGTAACAGAACTCCGAACTCATGTCCGGGCTTCCCCACTGACAAGCCACGTGGATGTTGGCGGGAGGTGTTGTCTCTCTGGGCCCAAGTTTCCTCAGTTGTAAAATGAAGTGAAGGACTAAATAATGCTCCTTTCAATTTAAGAAATCCACAAGGTACAAAATAACCTGACCCTGACATACATTTGTACTCTTTTTTTGTACTTTGGAAAATTAAACGTGATTTGTATTCAGCTGAGATTGACAAGTAAAAGTTACATTCTCAACTTACTAGAATTTATTGCTACTGAGAGAGTGGTAAGTAAGACATTTCCATTTCCAGTGACAGGCACCTAGTATTTTAAAGTCTTCCATTTCATTATTCACTTTAATGTTTTCACTAAAACACATGTGGTTTTCAAACACAGGAAAGAAAACAAGGTACCCTGTGGTTATAATTTCCACTAGAAAATAGAAAAAGTGTAGCTCAGAAAGATCATTTGTGGGGGGTTCCTTTAAACATGAAAACCCATGTTAGAAAAACCCAAGAGTTTTTCTCGAGAAGAATACTGTTAGTTGTTGCAAGTTTCAAAAGGTATTGGAAAATAGGGCCTAACTGCATCTGTTGTCACAATTAGGATAGAGTTGTGGTCGCACAACCGGGAAGGCTTCAGCGTCTTGGACATTTTCAATCCTCCAGTATGTTTTCAAGCAGCCACTCCTTTCTTCTTTTAATTCAAATTCTGAAAAATCTGGAGCAAATGTTCTTTCTGGGTGACCCTTCCCATTTCCCAAGTAGCTCTAGGTATCCTGTATCAGATCCCATCTTGAAGCAATTGTCCTGCTAAAAATAGCTCTTCCTCTAGCATTTCACCTTCACAGTTATTTTCAAGGTTCTGCCATCCACTGTGATCAGTGGAGTTTACTTCTATCTGAAATTAATTAATTCTCCTCTAAGTATATTGCTTTAGAAGGCACCAACTGAATTCATGATGTGAGCACATGTCTGAATTTTACAGTGAATCAGAAGGGAATGCAAGAAACAAAACAAAATTCATTGAAGTTTCTGAAAAGTAACCCTCTAAAACTACTAGAGATGTGGAGTGAGTTTTATGTAAGTTCTCTTTTCACAAGAAATTATAATTTTAACTTTGGAGGCCTTCTTTCAGGTGGTTGGGTTGCCTAGGGAAAACCACTATTGACTAAATTTCTCGCATTGGCTCAGGAAGCCATCTGCTCAAGCTGCCAGAGAAAAATGCACAAGCGGAGGAATAACTACACAGTAGTTTAATTTTTTTCTTCTGGTTGCCTTACTGATCGTCATCAAATAAGAATATGGTAAATAAGCGAATGTCTTCATTTCATCAAGGAGAACAGATACCAGTGCTTTTCACATGTGGGTTTAGTTTTAGAGGGAACAGCAACATATGTATAACAAGAAAGCACAGTGAGCTGTTCTACGTCTGTCAAACTCTTATCTGCCACAGAGATGTTATCGGTGTCTACGTGTTTATACACAAGCACAGATGTGTATGGTAAAATGTGCATTTGTATCCTTGTAACTGGTGCTCCCACTTCCGCTCTCGCTCTACTGCAGCTTGCCCGCATGCCACATGTGCCACTTCCCTGACCCAGCCCTCCAGGGGTTCCCTTCTCACTGAAGATGTGCTCCAACCCTGCTCCCCAGACACCCCTCTGACTCATCGTCCTCACCAGATCCAGCCACACTGGTCTCATCATGCCCCTGAACACGCGAAACAAACCTCAGCTCCACATCCACACAAGCCCACCTCCGGTTCTTGGCCTGAACACCAATTTCTCATCCCTGGTCACTCTATTTAAAATTGCAACTCCCTAGATCCCATCCATGCGCACTTCCCTGTGTGTCTCCCCTCTCGGCACCTCCTTACTCCCCTTCCCAGTTTGTTTCTCCTTTCTGGAACACGGGCTCCATATGTTTCTGCTTTATTTTCTATTGGATCCCAACCCCGGCACATAGTGGTCCTTCGAACAATTATTTGTTAAATGGATGAATTACTTAAAGGTAGGGAATCTCAGTACATTTACATATATATGTATGACATACATTCACTTATATATTTATGTAAAAGCATTGAATAACTGCAGATTTAATGCCCACATATCATATGAAATAGTAAATACATTTATAAGTAATAACAAAGAGCAGGTGCTTTATTTTTTATTTAGTTTTTCTCCAACTTTACTGAGGTATAGTTGACAATTAAAAATTGTATATATTTAAGATATACAACATAATGATGTGATATATGTATATAATACACTATTGTTAAGTGTAGTCAAATTGTTGTATGTTAGATCTGGAATAATTGGATTTAATTAGTCCCTTCACATCATAAGAAGTATTTAATATGTTCACAAATAAAAACAAAGAACAAATTCCTTAAATAGAATATCTTTTTTTTTGTCAGGAAACTGGAATCAAATGACTTCAGTAAAATTCAGTAATAAGTCAATGAAAGTATTTACTCATTAACAGTAGTGTTGAGTTGAGGAATCACTGTTTTCAAACGGGCTGTTGTATTCATTTTCTATTGCTGCTGTAACAAATTACCAAAAGTTTAGCAGCTTAAAATAAAACAAATTCGTTATCTCACAGTTCCTAGGCCAGAAGACAAGCTGACTCAGCTGGTTTTTCTGCCTGAGCTTTTAGAATGTTGAGGTCAGGGCTTGGCGCGCTGGGCTCCTACTGGGTGGCTCCGGAAGAGTCTACTGTCCGGCTCATTCAGGTTGCGGGGAGAGTCCAATTCTTTGAAGCCGTAGAACCGAAGTCCTCATTTAATACTGGCTATCAGATGGAAGCCGCCCCAGCTCCCAGAAACCTCTCTCTCGTCCTTGCATGTAGCCGCTGCACCAGAGATCCAGCAAGGGCATGTCCAGTCCTTCATGCTCTTGGAATCTCTCTGGCTCCACTTCTGCCACATCTCCTACTTACAGTCAGAAAAAGTGCTCTGTCTTTATGGTTCCTTTGGTCAGATTGGGCCCACCCAGGTAATCCAGGATCATATCCCCATTTTAAGGTCTACAAGCTTAGTTCCCTCTTGGAATAGGGAAAGGACATCACTGGGGTGGGGGGTGGGGCGGCTATTCTGCCTGCTACAGGTGCATGATCTTAATTAAGAGATAGGTTCAGAAAGTATTACCTCCTAGAATTAAAGGTTTAGTTACTCAGAAAAGTAACTACCAAGGAAGAATTTTAGAAATAAGGTGCTGCCAAGACTAGAGTGCTTCTTGGTCTTCATCAGGCTACAGCCTGGGTTGAAGGAGAGAGTCAGAGAGACAAACTGGTGGTTTTTTAGATTAGATACTGCACTGTACCAAAGTTCACATATTCATGCTTTTCATTAAATAAAAATCTTGAATAAAAATCTGTCAAGAAAGACCAATCCCTGAGAAACCAGTTTTCTTTTCCCCAAAGTCGGTAAATGTCACACCTGTCCAGGAGACAAAAGTACCAGGTCATGGCATCGGGTCTGGAAACATCAGTAGCTTAGGGGAGGGTACAGTGAAGCTGGGGTTTGAGACACACAGCAAGCTTGGGAATATGAAGACACAAACGAGGCATTTAAGGCACGGCCCAAATTAATTCCAGAAGATTGAATTCTGCTGGCCTGGAATGCTTTTTAAAGGCACATAACTCAACCTTTCTGGGTGCTCACCTGGTTCTCTTAAAGGTACCAGAAGGCTTGTTCTACCTGGCCTCTGGTCAACTTTAGACCTATTCATTGTAAATCTTTAAAAAAGTTTTTTTTCAGTTACAGTTGACAGTCAATATTATTTTATATTAGTTTCAGGTGTTCAGCACAGAGGTTAGATGATTACATAATTTACAAAGTGAACCCCCAATAATTCAAGTACCCACCTGGCACTATACATAGTTATTACACTACTCTTGACTATATTCTTTATGCTGAATTTTATATCCCTGTGACTATTTAGTAACTACCAATTTGTACTTCTTAACCTTTTCACCTTTTTCACCCATCCCCCAATCTCCCTTTCCTCTGACAATCATCAGTTTGTTCTCAGTATCTATGAGCCTGTTTCTGTTTTATTTGTGCCTTTATTGTGTTCTTTAGATTCCACGAATAAGTGAAATCATATGGTATTTGCCTTTCTATGTTCAACTTATTACACTTAGCATGATACCCTCCAGCTCCGTCCATGTTGCTGCAAGTGGTGAGACTGTATTTTTTATGGCCAAGTAATATGCCGTTGGCTATTGAATACAATGCTGCAATAAACATAGTGGTGCATATGTCTTTTCAGATTAGTGTTTTGGGTTTCTTCAGATATGTACCCAGAAGTGGAATCGTTGAGTCATAAAACAGTTCCATTTTTACTTTTTTGAGCTAATTCCACACTGTTTTCCACAGTGGCTGTACCAGTCCGCATCCCCACCAACAGTGCACAAGGGTTCCCTTTTTTCCATATCATTGACAACACTTGTTTGTTGATTTATTGACGAGAGCCATTCTGACAGGTGTGAGGTGGTTTTATTTTTTTAAAGATTTTATTTATTTTCAGAGAGAGGGGAAGGGAGGGAAAAAAAGGGAGAGAAACATTGACATACGAGAGAGAAATATAGATATGTTGTGTCTTGCAAGCCCCTAACTGGGGACCTGGTCCACAACCCAGGTGTGTAGCCTGACTGGAAATCAAACCAGTGACCTTTTGATTTGTAGAATGACACCCAAACCACTGAACCACAGCAGTCAGGGCTCTCGTGGTGCTTTTAATTTGCATTTCTCTGATAATTAGTGACATTGAGCATCTTTTCATATGTCTATTGGACGTCTGTCTGTCCTTTTTGGTGAAGTGTCTATTCAGGTTCTCTGCTCATTTTTTCATTGGATTGGTTTTCTTTTCTTTTTTTGTGGGGGGGGGTGAGTTGAATGAGTTCTTTTAAGTTTTAGATATTAACTCTTTATCAGATTTATTATTGGCGAATATGTTCTCCCATTCAGTAGGTTGTGTTTTCATTTTATTGATGGTTTCCTTTGTTGTACGAAAACTTTTTAGTTTGATGAAATTCCATTGTTTATTTTTTCTTTTGGTTCCCTTCCTCAATGAGATATAGCTGAGAGATCAAATAATGTTAAAGAAACTTATTGGAGATTGATTTATAGATGAGAAATTCAGTTAATAATTCTTTCAGTACACCCATTCACACATATTTGTTAAAGCCTTTTTGATGTCAGAAACTATTTCCCGTACTGCTTACTTACAGTCTGGCAAGGAAAGAGATTGCAATCAACTAAGGGGAAAAAATTATTTCATATACTGATGAATGCTATGAAGAAGATGCTACAGAGTGATGGGATAGAGATAGGGTGTCAGAGTGCTGTGGGAAAGCCTCCGTGAGGGAGTGATATTTAAAATAGACCTGAATGAGGAATGTGTCAACCTTTGGCATAGCTGGTGAGAAGGAATAGAGCTGCAGAGCCTTCCAGGCAGAGAGAGTGGCAAACTCTAACTGAAGAAACTAAGGTGTAGACTTCTAGGTTAGAATGGCAAAGTAAAATTAGTGTCGCTTTTTCTCTCCTATCAAAATTACCTAAAAGCAACAGTAACAGTGAACCCTTACCTACATTTAAACCATGACATGTAAAGAAGCACTGTCAAAGGCTTGTTTCAGTACACCTGTATGTGGTATTTCACTGGCAGAAGTAACACTTAAAGAACCGACTCACAGTAGATTTCTGGGTTTGTGGGATCCAGGATGGTGGTGAATATTACACTCACCTCCTCCCAGGAACAAGTTGGAATTATAACTAAAATACAGACAAAGCAACCTGAATAACCAAATGAAGACTAGCTGAAGAGAAGTCTTATAACTTAGGGTTAACAGAAGAAACCTGGTAGGAAGGGCAGAGAAGCAAAAAAGCTGGCCCCACTCCCATGGGCAGCAGCTGGGATTGTGGAGGCTGGTGGCCTTACCCCTGAGAAGTGTGGGGCCTCAACCCCAAGCCAGGCTCCCCAGCTCAGAGCACTAGAGCCAGGAAGAGGCACTTACGTAACATCTGACTGTGAAAATCAGAGCCAGGAAGAGGCACTTACATAACATCTGACTGTGAAAATGCCAGTGAGATACAAGCACCCTCCTAAGGGGCCAATGCACGAAATTTTGATCCCAGCCACTCACCGTGGGCTCCAGTGGAGGAAGGGTGAAGCAAACTAGAGTCACATGAGAAGAGACTGGGGTTTGTGTCTTTGGGGAGAGAGCTAAAGGGACAGCCACTAGGGTCCCTGTGCTGAGTCCCTCTTTCACACCACAGACACGATCATTCTTGGGTGGAGCACGCCCCTCCACATAGCATCAGCCTGGAGGAAACCGATAGCCCCCGTATTCTGGACTCCCTGTCACCCGACACTGTGGCGCTTGCGCCCTGCTGAGGAGTCAGCTGCCTGGGCTGGGGTGTAGAGGTCTTGACAGATTCAGGCGGTATCAAGGACTAAGTTGTGTGGCTTTGGGACAGGGCCATTTCCACCACATTCCTGTGAACCTGACTGGTGCCTCCTCCCCACAGAAGATCCTCTAGTCTCACACTCTGGGCTCCTGGTGGCCACAATCTCCCCACTCCTGAGGCTTTGCCCTGCCCAGATCTGGGTAGAATCTGGGACTGACTGAGCTATGTGGTACTGGATTGGGGGCAACACTCCCCACCTTCCCCCAAGCCTGACCGACACATCCCCATCACAGGATTTCTACTGGCCTTATCATCTCTAATGATGGCAGCCCTACCCTACCAAGATTGGGGTCCTGGTAGAATCTTGGACGGACTGAGTTGTGTGACTCTAGGTTGCAGGTAGTTTTTCCCTTGCTCACTGAACTGGTGCAAAGCCCTCCCTTCATATGGCCAAACCTAGGTATGTTTGGACCTGGTAAACTCTTCTGGCCTCACCCTGGTGAATCCCTGAGAACTTGCCCCACAACAAAAGTGTGTGCAAGCACCCAGCTTGTGGCAGCTAGACTTGGTATACCATAGGACATTTGCTGGGTGACCTCAGACCCAGGACTGACACCAAGATTGAAACTATATCTACGTGGTAACACTGCTTGTTCTTACATGGCAACTCAATGAGAACCTACTTTCTGCAACTAGAGTACCACTAGAGGCTCTTTCAGAGACTGAGCCTAACAGGCACCTGCTAGGCGGAGGCAGGTGGACACAGGTCTCAGGAAACCTTAGGAGCTTTGCTGAACTTCTCCTGGGCCCAGAGCTGGTAAAAGTTGGCCTTTGTGTATAGCTTGGTCCTTCCAGCACATAATGATGCCCAGAAGAGGCATCCACAAACTGTGGATCACTTTGTAGCTTCAAACAGTTTGCTGAGGTCCGATTGCAGGCAGTGTCTGACATTGATCTGCACGAGAGGCCTTCCCAAGAAGCCCCAGACCCAATAAAATCAATGACCAGTTTCAGAGAACAGCAGAGCAAGATCTAAAAAGCTGTTAATCACAAGTGGCATATCTGAAGGAAGATCTCAGCAGGCATCAGGCCCCACTGAGGTGAATTCTGCTTCATGGAGTCAGCACCTACACAGATGCTCTCATGCCATGGTGGGGGCTGAACCTCATAGTCAGCCAACCTGAGGGTTGATTCCACACAAGAATGAGCCAATAGGAATCAAGACACAATTGCATCAGGGGTACCCAAATAACCCACACATGGGTCATTCATAGAGCACCCACCCAGCTCAGGTGCTCAAGGAGACTGTACCACTTGTCCCCTTAGGACACCTACTAAATAAGGCCACACCACCAAGACTCGGATTCATAGCATATATATCTAATAAATAGAAACAAGCTTAAAGAGGCAGCGAAAGTGAGGAGACAAAGAAACGTGTCCCAAATAAAAGAACAAGAGAAATCTCCAGAAAGGGGGCAGAATGAAATGGAGGGAAGGAACTCATCAGATCTAGAGTTTGAAAAAATAGTTATAAGAATGGTCAATGAACAGAGTGAGAACTACAACAGCATTGAATAAGACATAGAAACCATGGAACAGAACCAGTCAGAAATGAAGAATACAGCTTCTGAAATGAAGGATACACTGCAAGGAATACATTGTAGGATGGATGAAGCAGAGAACTGATTCAGTGATTTGGAAGACAAGGTAGCAGAAAACACCCAATTAGAGCAGCAAAAACGAAACAAAGCAAAACAAAATAAAAAACCCAAAACAAGAATTAAAAAATGAAGATAGCTTAAGGGACCTTTAGGACAACATGAAACATAACAATATTCTCACCTTTGGGGTACTAGGGAGAGAAGAGAGAGAGCAAGGGATCTATAATCTATTTAAGGAAATAAGGACTGGAAACTTCCCTAACCTGGTAAAGGAAGAAGACACAAAAGTCCAGGAAACACAGAGGGCCCCAAGCAAGATGAAGCCAAAGAGGCCCAAACCAAGACACATCATAAGTAACATCACAAAGATTAAAGACAAAGAGAGGATTTTAAAGCAGAAAGAGAGGTAGTTACGCACAAGGGAGCTCCATAGAACTATCAGCTGATTTCTCAACAGAACCACCTCTGGCCACAAGGGACTGGCATGAAAAATTCAAAATGATGAAAAGAAGGCAAAGACTTCAAATCAAGACTACCCAGCAAGGCTATCATTTTCAATTGAAGGAGAAATAAAGAGCTTTCTAGGCAAGAAAAAGCCGAAGGAGTTTGTTACTACCAAACTTGTATTATAGGAAATGTTAAAGGGTTTTCTTTAAGAAAAAGAAGAAAAAACCAGAGGAACAAAATTCTTTTAACAAAATTAAAAGAATAAAATGGCAATAAACATTTATCTGTTATAATCACTTTACATTTAAATTGCTTAAATGCTCCAATCAAAAGACATAGGATAGCCAAATGGATGAGAAAACAAGACCCACATATATGTTGTCTATAAGAGACTGACTTCAGAAAAAAATACACGCAGACTAAAAGTAAAGGAATGGAAAAAAATATTTTATGCAAATGCAAGTGAAAAGAAGCTGGGATAGCAATACTTATACCAGACAAAATAGACTTTAAAACAAAGGCTATAATTAGATACAAAAAAGAACACTATATAATGATAAAGGGAACAATCCAATAATAGGCTATAACACTTGTAAATACTTATGCACCAACATAGGAACACACATATATATATAAAGCAAGTCTTGATGGACATGAATGTAGAGATCGACAGTAAGAGTCATAGTAGGGAGTTTTAACACCTATTGACATAAATGGTTAGATCTTCCAGGTAAAAAATCAATAAGGAGATGACAACCTTATATGACAGACTGGAAGAGATGAACTTAATTGATAACTTCAGAGCGTTTCACCACAAAGCAGCAGGATACACATTATTTTCAAGTGCTCATGGGACGTTTTCTAGGATGGACCACAAGTTAGGACACAAAAGTCTCAATAAACTTAAGAAGATTAAAATCATATCAAGTATTTTCTCTGATCATAGTGGTATATAACTGGAGTTAATCACAAGAAAAAAACTGAACAACACAAAAAGATGTGGAGGCTAAATAATGTTACTAAAGAATGAATGGGTTAACAATGAGATCAAGGAAGAAATCAAAATGTACCTTGAAACAAATGAAAATGAGAACAGAACACTTTAAAATCTATGGGACCTATCAAAAGCAGTCCTAAGAGGAAAATTCATAGCATTACAGGCTCATCTCAAGTAACAAGAAAAATGTCAAATAAAGAATCTATTTTTACATTTAAATAAACTAGAAGAAGAACAGTAGAGCCCAAAGTGAATAGAAGGAAGGAAATAATAAAGATCAGAGCTGAAATAAATGAAATAAAATCTAAAAATACAATATAATAGGTCAATGAAACCAGAGCCGGTTCTTTGGGAAAAATCAATTATATTGTCAAACCTTTAACAAGACTTATGAAGAAAAAATTAAGAAAGGACCCAATTAAATAAAATCAGAAATAAAAGAGGACCAGTAACAATAACCAAAGAAATACAAAGGATTGTAAGTAAATGTTATGAACAATTATATGCCAACAAATTGGAAAAATGAAATAAATTAATTCCTAGAAACATAAAGTGTTTCAAAACGGAATCAGGAAATCTGAATAGATGAATTAAAACTAAGGAAATTGAAGCAGTAATCAATAAATTCCCAACAAACAGAAGTTCTGGACTGGATGGTTTCACTGGTAAATTTTACCAAACTTTCAAAGAAGAACTAACACCTATTCCTATCAAACTATTCCAAAAAACTCAAGAGGAGGGAATGCTCCTAAGCTCATTTTACAAGTTCAGCATTATTCTAATTCTAGATAAAGACACTACAAAGAACGAAAATTATAGGCCAATATCCTTGATGAACATAGATGCAGAAATCCTCAACCAAATATCAACAAACCAAAGCCAGCTATGCGTCAAAAAGATCATACGCCATGATCATGTGGGATTTATTCCAGGGATGCAAGGTTGGTATAATATCCACAATCAGTAAATGTGATACACCCCATAAATAGAGGATAAAAATTGTGTGACCATATCAATAGATGCAGAAAAAGCATTTGATGAAATCCAGCACCCATTCAATAAAACTCAGCAAAGTGGTAGTAGAGGGAACATATTTAAATGTAATAAAAACCATATATGACAAACTCACAGCCAACATAATACTCAATGGAAAAAAAAACTATTAATAAAAGCATTTCCCGTAAGATCAGGAACAAGACAGGATGTCTGCTTTCACCACTGTTATTTAACATAGTCCCTGAAGTCCTAGACACAGCAATCAGACAAGAAGGAGAAATAAAAGGCATCCCAGTTGGAAAGGCAGAAATAAAACTCTTCTGCGTATTTGCAGATGACATGACATGGTATGTAGAGAGCCCTAAAGATTCCACCAAAAACTACTAGAACTAATAAATGAATTCCAGTAAAGTAGCAGGATACAAAGTAAATATATAGAAATAAGTTGTGTTTGTATACCACAAATGAAGTATCAGAAAGGGAAACTAAGAAACCAATCCCATTTACAATTCAATCCAGAAAAAAAAAACACCTAGGAATAAATTTAACCAAGGATGTAAAAGATCTTTACTTGGAAGATTAGAAGACACTGAAGAAAGAAATTTAAAGATAATGAAAATCAGAGGAAGTATATACTGTGTTCATGGTTGGGAAAAATTAACATCATTAAAATGTCCAATACTACCCAAATCAATTTGTAGATTTAATGCTATTTTTATTAAGATAGTAATGATTTGTTTCCCAGAATTAAAACAAATATTCCAGAAGTTTATATGGAACCACAAATATCCCGAATAGCCATGACAATCTTGAGAAAGAGGAACAAAGTTGGAGGAATCTTGATACCTAATATCAAACTATTCTACAAGGGTATAGTAATCAAAATAGCATAGTACCAGCATAAAAACAGACATATGCAGCAGTTGAACAGAACAGAGAATCTACAAATATCCATGGCTTTATGGTCAATTAATAATTGACAAAGGAGGCAAGAACATATCATGGGGTAAAGATAGTCTATTCAATAAATGGTATTGGGGAAATTGGACAGATACATGCAAAAAAATGAAAACAGACAGCTTTTTTAAACCATAAAAAAGAAGAAACTGAAACTGAATTAAAGACTTAAATGTTAGCTTCGAATCTATAAAAATCTTAGAAGAAAACATAGACAATAAAATCTTGGACATATCTTTTAGCAGTATTTTTCTGATATATTTACTCAGGCAAGGGAAGCAAAAGAAAAAACAAATGAGACTACATCAAACTAAAAAGATTTTGTACAGTGAAGGAAACAATCAACAAAAGAAAAAACAATTTACTGAATGGTAATATTCACCAATACATCTGATAAGGTGTTAATATCCAAAATTTATAAAGAACTTATCAAACTCACAGCTAAAAAAACCCCCCAAACAATCCAATTAACAAATGATCAGAGGACCTGAATAGACACCTCCAAAGAGGACATACAGATAGCCAATAAACATATGGAAAGATGCTCAAATTTACTAATTATCAGAGAAACGCAAATTTGAACCACAGCGAGTTACCACCTCACACCTGTCAGAATGGCTTCATCAATAACTGAACTAACAAGTGAAACAGAGACAGACTCAGAGATGGAGAACAGTTGACAGCTAGTTGAGAGGGAGGAGAGGATGGAGCGGAGGGATTGAGCAAAAGGGAAAGAGAACCCATGGACCCACTGACAACAGTGCTGGAAGTGAGGGGGTATAAGGGGACTAAATGGTAATGGAAAAAAATGCAATAAAGATAAGAAAAAAATAAACCACAGACAACTGTTGCCAAGGATGTGGAGAAAAGGGAGCCCTTCTGCCCTGTTGGTAGGATGCAGACTGGTGCAGCTGTTGTGGAAAGCAGTATGGAGTTACCTCAAAAAATTAAAAATGAAACTGCCTTATGACCCAGTGATCCCACTTCTGTAAATATATCTGAAGAAACCTGAAACACTAATTTGAAAAAATATAAGCATCTCTGTGTTCATTGCAGCATTATTTACAATAGCCAAGATTTGGAAGCAGCCCAAGTGTCCATCAGTAGGTGAGTGCATAAAGAAGCTGTGGTACATTTACACATGGATTGCTATTCTGTTGTAAAAAAAAAAGAAAAAGAAAAAGGCTATCTTACCTTTTTGAGACAGCATGGATGGACCTGGAGAGTATTATGCTAAGTGAAATGAGACAGTCAGAGAAAGACAACTATGATAATTTCACTCATATGTGGAATCTAATTAACAAAATAAACTAGGAAACAAAATAGAAACACACTTATAGATACAAGTAACAGACTGACAGCTGTCAGAGGGGACAGGTTTTGGGGGGCTGGGTGGAGGAGGTGAAGGGATTAAGCAAAAAAGAAAAAGCTCATAGACACAGGCAATAGCATAGTGGTTACCAAAGAGAAAAGGGGTGGAGGGAAATAGGATAGGATAAGCAGGGGATAAATGGTGATGGAAGGAGATGACTCAGGGTGGTGTACACACAATCCAAAATACAGATGATATCTTACAGAATTGTACACCTGAAACCTGTATTATTTTATTAACCAATGGCACCCCAATAAATTCAATGAAAAGTGAAAAATAAAGAACTGACCCTCAGAGGACTTCTATGGTATGGATAATTCCTGCTAGCCTACAGCATGGCTTTGATGCTGCCACCACAAATGACTCCTGTGTATATCTAGTCCAAGGAAGAACCCCTTTATTACTACGCTGATTGGAAGAAGTCATACACTGAAGAAGAGTGCATATGGTATGATTCCATTTATTTGAAGTGCTAGAGCAGACAAACCTTATCTATGGAGGTAGAAATTAGTGATTTTCTGGAGCAGGGGCTGGGGATGGAGACTGACTACAAAGAGATGCATTTTTGAAGAGATGGAAAATCTCTATATCTTGAATGGGCAATGGTTACATGACATACATTGGGCAAAAGTCAGTGACTTATACAATGAAAATACAGAATTTTACTAGAAGTAAATTATACCTTAAAGCATTTGTTTAAAAAGTTAATAAAATAATTTGTCTTATACCTATTCTTACCAGAAAAAAAAAAAAAAGTGGGAGACATTATCCCAATGTATTTTAAGAAGCTAGTATCACTTTTTATTTAAAAAATTTTTATTGTGGTAGAAACACTTAACGTGAAATCTATTCTCATAACAAATTTGTAAGTGCAAATACAGTATTGTTAACTATAGGCAAAATATTGTACGGCAGATTTCTAGAATTTATTCATCTGGTACAATTGAGGCATTAAGTTGAGCAGAAACTCCCTGTTTTCCCCTCCCCCTACCACCAATTCTTCACAACAAACATTTTACTCTCTGTTTCTATGGGTTTGCTATTTTAGATTCCTTATATAAAGAAGTATTTGTTCTGTGACTGGCTTTTTTCATTTAAAATGATGTCCTTCAGGTTTATTTATATTGTCACATATGGCAGGGTTTTCTTTTTTTAAGGATTTATAATATTCTTTTGTATATATGCCACATTTTCTTTATCAATTCATCTGTCATTTTGAGAAGACCTACATAAAATTAAAGTGTAACCATACTCATAGGTGCAAATTATGAGCAAAAATTTCAGTAATATTTAAAATGATAATCATGATTTATTGATTTTATCGAGGACAGTAAGATCAGTTTAACATTGGAAAGTAAATCAATGTAATTCACCACGATAACTGATTAGAAGAGAAAAATGACCCTCATTTTAAGAAATGCAGGAAAAACATTTGATATAATTTGACATCCATCCATGATAAAACTCTTAGTTATGGAAAAATGCTTCTTTAATTTGATAAAGTGCATCTGAAAAAAGAAATACACACTGGAGTCAACCTAATGGCCAAACACTGAAAACTTTCTCCCTTTTTAAAAAAAAATTATATTTTATTGCCTATGCTATTACAGCTCCCCTGATTTTCCCCCTCTACCTCCCTCCACCCAGCACCCCTCGCTCCCTCAGGCAATCCCCATGCCTTCTTCATGGCCATGGGTCATGCATATAAGTTCTTTGGCTACTCCATTTCCTATGCTGTACTTTAAAGCTCCATGACTATTCTGTAACTACCTATTTGTACTTCTTAATCCCCTTACATCTTCACTTACTCCCCCGAACCCCCCTCCCATGTGGCAACCATCAAAACAGTCTCCATATCCGTGATTCTGTGTCTGTTCTTCTTCTTTGCTTAGTTTGTTCTTTAGATTCAATTGTTGATAGATATGTATTCTTGCCATTTTATTGTTCATGTTTTGAGCTTCTTCTTTTTCTTAAATAAGTCTCTTTAACATTTCATATAATAATGGTTTGGTGATGATGAAATCCTTTAGTTTTTCATTGTCTGGGAAGCTCTTTATCTGCCCTTTGATTCTAAATGATAGCTTTGTTGGCAGAGCAACCTTGGCTGTAGGTCTCTGCTTTTCATGACTGTAGTAGGTATCCTGTAGAGTCCAGTGGCATGGTCTCCCCTATCACCCAAGCTGGGTACTTGAGGTGTACTTGTTGTGTGGGTTGAGTACACCCTCCTCTTGCAGTTGAGACTTGGTTGCTGTTGGCAGGTCAATGGGAGGGATTTACCCAAGTCAGTCAGCTGCAAGAACTGGTTGTGACCACTGACCACCAACATCTGCCCTCCGTGGAGGATTGGCTGTGCAGGGGCAGGGTCGTGGTGCTCCAACATGGTCTGTAGCTGTCCACTGGGTGGGCTGGTCCTGAGGTTTCCCAGGTAGTGCAGGCCAAGGTCAGCCCCCACCAGTGTTTTGCCCAGGACCACTGCACCTGAGCAATAAAGCAGTCTGAGATGGCTGCTGCTTGTGCTGGGCTCAGAGATTCCCGGGCGGAGCCAAGCTGTGAGTCTAGGCTGCTGCGGCTGGTCCTGGGCCTGGGGCTCGCTGAGGCCAGCTGTTGTTTGTTGGATTTAGGAAGTTGTGCAGTATTAGCTAAGAGCAGCCATTCACATGGAAAAGCAGCTTGGGTGGGCCTGTAAGTTGGGTGGAACAGAGCCTTTGTGGATGTCCAAGATGGGTCAAACAGTATTAGCCATTTTGCTGGAGTCTCAGATATGGCACCAGCTTGCAGGCCCTGTGGCTCAGTCTGAATGGATGTGGTTTCTTTAATTCCATGTTTCTCAGACTTCCATTCAACTTGATTGCTATCAGTTCTGAGTGAGGGTTGTTCTATGTTTTAGCTATAATTTTGATGTGGTTGTGCGAAGAGGTCTGCCTATGCCATCTTGATGGGAAGTCAGAAAACTTTCTCCCTTGATATGAGGAACAAGGAAGAATGTTTGCTTTCACCAAATTTCAACATTATTTCTAGCCAGCAGAGTAAAATCAACAAAGAAATAAATCAGAAAGTATTAGATACAGAAAAAAATATCTGTTATTATTTGTAGATGAGGTGATTGTGTACTTAGAAAACTAAAAAGACTCTATAAATAAATTATAAGGTGAAGAGTTTAGAAGATTATTATATACAAATTCATATATAAAAATTAATGGATTTAAAAATAGCAATAAATAAATTACAGCTAAAAAGCTTTTAAATTAATTAAAAGGGTAGATGGGGCAGAAACTGATAGTTTTTCTTGCTTTATTTAGGTATTACTGATAAATAAAATCATCATATATTTAGAGTGTACAATGTGATGATTTGATGTATTGAATACATATACACTGTAAAATGATTCCCATAATAAAGTTAATTAATACATCTGTCACCTCACAGAGTTACGTTTTTCTTTTTCTGAGAATGCTCAAGATTTACTGTCTTAGCAAATTTCAAATGTACAATACAGTATTTTTAACTATAGTCACTATGTGATACATTAGAACCTCAGAATTTATAACTGAACATTTGCATCCTTTGACCAACCTCTTGCTCTTCCCCCAACCTCAGCACCTGGCAAGCAATTTTCTACTCTCTGTTTCTGTGAGTTTGACTTTCCTTTTTTTTTTTAAAATAGATTCTTCGTATAAGTGAGATCATATCATGTTTGTCTTTCCTTGTCTGACTTATTTCCCTTAGCATAATGCCCTCCAGTTTCATTTATGCTGTTGTAGTTCTCAGGGTTTCCTTTTCTAAAGCTGAATAATATTTCACTATGTATATATATCACATTTAAGAAATCCAATCATTCATCAACAAACATTTAGGTTGTTCCCATATCTTGGATATTTTGAATAATGCTGCAGTGAACCTGGGAGGACAGATATCTTTTCTGGTTAGTGATTTTGCTTCCTTCAAGTATATACAGGGTGAAGCAAAAGCAGGTTTACAGTTATTCATATAGAAAATAATATAATAGTTAATAAGTAATAATTCAAGAATAAACCTTGTGTTTCATAAACTCACAATTGTAAACCTACTTTGCCCCTTCCTGTATAGTCAGAAGTGAAATTGCTGGATCATACGGTAGTTCTACTTTTAATTTCTTGAGAAACCTCTGTAATGTTTTTCACAATGGTTGTACCAATTCACATTGCCATAGACAGTGTACAAGAGTTCTCTTTCTCCATATCTTTGTCGACATTTGTTATCTCTTATCCTTTTGATAATAGACGTCTTACCAGGTGTGAGGTGATATCTCAGTGTGATTTTGATTTTTATCCCTGCTGATTAGTAATGTTTAGCATCTTTCCATGTACTAATTAGACACTTGTATGTCTTCTTTGGAAAATGTCTATTAAAGTCCTTTGCCTACTTTATTTGACTTTTTTTGATACTGGGTTGTAAGAGTTCTTTGTATATTTTGGATATTAATCCCTTGTTATAGGTGTGGTTTGCAAATATTTTCTCCCATTCCATAAGTTGCCTTTTCATTTTGTTGATGGTTTCCTTTGCTGTGCAGAAACTTCTTAGTTCAGTATAACCCTACTTGTTTATTTTTGCATTTTTTTTGCCTTCACTTCACAGCCAAGACCAATGTCAAGGAGCTTACCCCCCATATATTCTTCTAGGGGTTTTATTGTAGGTCTTACATTTAACTCTTTATTCCATTTTGAATTGATTTTTATGAATAGTGTGAACCAAGAGTCCAGTTTTATTCTTTTGCATGGGGATATCCAGTTTTCCCACCACCATTTATTTATGAGACTATACTTTCTCATTCTTGGTGCCTTTGTTGAAAATTAATTGACTAGGTATGCTCAGTTTTATTCTTGGGTTCTCTCTTCTGTCCCATAGGTCTATGTGTCTGTTTTTATGTCAATAACATAGTGTTTTGATTACTATAGCTTTGTAATATAGTTTGGAATTAGGAAGGGTGATGTCTCCACCTTTACTCTTCTTGCTCAAGATTTCTTTAGCTGTTTGGGGCATGAAGTGGTTACGAGGGCCCGCATTTTGGAGCCCTGGCTGCTGTTTTCGCTGCCTCTTCCCACCACACAGTCATATAGCTCACCTCAGTATTCTGGATGGAGTGAGAAAGAAGTGGGTCCCTTTGGCAGCATCCCATGCAGTGCGGAAGATGGGTGCTTACTCATAGGCTGTTGCTTTCTCCCACGGGAGAAATCTCGCACTGTGAAGGTCTCTCTTGTCACTGAGCTCTGTCACTTAGGGAGAAGTGACACAAGTAACGTGAAACTCTTCCTCTTACCCCCTTCAGTGTGTGCAGTTTCAGACTGTTTTGCTCCAAAGGCATGCCTGAACTTCTCTGTTGCACTTGCAAACTTCTACTCCTTTCAATGGGTGATTGTCAAAATTGGGGTTCTTGGGGAAGGGAGTAAGGAAGGATGGTAGAAAATTTCAATTCTGCTATCCTGTTGCCATCATTCTCCAGAGGCTGACAATTATTAATCAAAATCTTCCTCTCTTTTGGGACAAATAGCTAGGCTACCTTTCCTGGACTCTCTTAAAGTTAGGGTTGGCCACTTGACTAAGTGAACAGAGGGCAGCAGTAACGGGAGTTTGGTTTAAAGCATAAGTTTAAGTGTGTCATGTCGATTTTTTTACCCTTTACCATGAGAATGGTATTAGATAGGGGATGTTCCTTCAGTACACACACTGGAATTAAACCAATACTCAGAATAAAGCAGATCTATAGCTGACTTATAGCCAGTATGTAACATAAAAAAGAAATACACTTTTGTTGATATAAGCCCCTGAAATTTTGAGATTTCTAGTTACCATAAAATAACCTAATGAAAGTTTGATGGACCATCAGTCTTTGACACATCTGACTACTCTCTTATTCTTGTAATATTTCTTCACTTGGATACCAGGACACCAAATGCACTGGATTACCTCTCCTTTCCTCTAACTACTTGCTTTTAAGTATTTTTCCACTCCACCAGCCCTGAAATTTTGGGGTGCCCCAGGCTTACTCCTTAGGGTCTCTGGATGACTTCTATTCATTCATGTCTGAGAGATTTCTTCTAGTCTTGTGCTTTTTAAAAACCATCTATGTGCTAATGAGTCCTAAATGTATCTTTCTATCTAAGATCTTTCCTTGAACTTCGGAGTTATATAATCAAGTAGTCAACACATCTACTAACATGCCAACCTGTACCAACCTGACATCTACTAACATGCCAACCTGAAATTTAATACTAAATTTCAGAAACTGCTTCCTCATATTTGCTTTTCTCCCAGACTTCTCCAATGCTAAAACTGTCAACGCTGCTCTTGCATTCCTCAGACCACAATCCTAGAACCATCCTTGACTCTTTCTTGCACCTCATATTCCTTCAAAATATATCCAGAACCCACTGCTTCCCATACATGGGGTTGAAGTTTAGCCAAATGAATTCTGTATAGCAAAAGATGTGTAAAGGGACTAAGAGTTTATATAAGAAAGTGCATATAGAGAAATTTATTGAGGAATTTAAGTGTGGCAAGGAAAGAAGTGGCAATGTGAGAGGACGAGGCAGAGTAAAGATGGGGATATTATATCACCATGATATGGTGATGTAATGACATGGATTGAAGGTCCTATGTTGAAGAGTGTTTAAAGGATTGTTGGGACAAGAATACTAGAAAGTATGATCTAGAAAGACAGAAGATTAAGGTCAAGGAATGAAAAGCTTTAGTTATGTGTAATGACAAAGTCAAGAGCAGGATTAAGGGAGTGGATTCATTTTAAGGAAAATAAATAGTAGAGGAAGATGGTAAATGACTAAGTGTTCCATAAGGCGTCTCTGGGAGGTAGGGTGTCTAGAAAGCCTTCCAAGGGGAGATAATGTTGTGCAAAGGATCTGGGAGAATGAGTAGGCTTTCTCCAGAGAGGGTAGTAAACACAAGTCGTTTCAGGGAGAGGTAACAGCGTCAGCAAAGATAGAAATCTGAGAAAGTTCCTAATGTATTTGGAAAACATGGAGACATCTTATTTGAATGGAGCAGCAGATGGGTGTTCAGAAGGAGAGGACATTCCAACTTAGTTGGCAATAGCAGCAGGGACAGTAGTTGGCACTGTATTTTGAGAACTGCAAACTCAGCGGGAGAGCCTGAGTAATTTGATTGCATCTACTGCCATAGCCCATCCTGTATAAAAGAGTTCTCTGTAGAGTCATTTACTTTGCTTATTTGGTTGTTAAATTACCGACTGTTCCTGCTGATGGGTTTGTTGAGAAATTCACAGATGTTGCTGATATTTTAAACCTAGCCATGTTGGTTTTAAACAGTGACTGTTTTTGTCTTTTGTGGAAACAAAAAATTGCTTGCACAGCATCCTTGGAAGGAGACATTATAAAGTCAAACATTTTTGTTGGATGCCTCAAGCTACTGGTTGAAGTCACATTTTACTAGCACCTTTGCCCTCCTTTCTAACTGATGGAGATATGTCAGCTATGGGTAAATATGGTAGATTTTCTTCCATTTCCAGACAAAAACAGCTCTTGAAACTAGACTATAATGTCTCTGATGTGCTTTTTTGTTATTTTTCTGTAGGTAAAAAAAAGTGACACTTGATAATGTCACTGTTAAGTATTTTTCCAACTTGCACAAAGCTTTTTATTCAGTAGAAACATTAACACAATACTATCAAAGACAATAGGCTTATTAATGAGAATTAAGGAAGTAGCTTATTTTGGAAATGTTATCAATTGTATTAGATCTGTCCAAAGAAATCTAAGTATTAAAATGTTTTTTCAGTGTTTAGTTGTAGAAAATTTTAGGCTGAGTTGCTGATGTAATAGAGTCATAATGATCATTTATTAAAGCTTAAATAACTGAATCTCAAAGAATTATAATTAGAGCAGAATGGGAAGAGCAAGATAGAAGTTATTATATATTTCTTGATTGCTTAAAAGAATTTTTAAATGCTTGAGAAGGTAGAAGGCAGACATCCCAGGCGATTGAATAGAATCGTGTGAAGCAAATAAGTAGCATCCAGTCTGTTATTTCCTTTTCAAGTTAAAGAAGAAGCAGGGAAACTGAATCCATGGAAATTGACTTGACCATCCCTAAATGACAAATAAGTTGTAATTTATATTTCTTACACAAATTTAAATATTTAATGGAGGCATTTAAATTCTAACCGAAGCTATTTCTATAGGCAGAGCCTATCATAATTGCTGAAATTAAAAGTAGGAAATTAGTTAATGACGTATCACACAGTGGTAAATCTTTTAATATTTTTTGATGACATAGAAAAATGAAACTTTGAAAATTTGAAGCCTCCTTTAATCGGTCACTTATTATAGGCATTTTTTCCCATCACCATTTATGCCCACTGTACCCTCTTCCACCTCTGCCCCCTGCCCCCGCCCGCAATCACCACACTGTTCTCCATATCCTATATGAGAGTTCTTTCTCTTTTTCTCTTTTTGGCTCAATCCTCCTCTCCAGCTCCCCACTGCCCCCGACCCCCACGGCTGTCATCCTGCTCTCTTATCTATGAGTCTGTCACTATTTTGCTTGTTAGTTTAGTTTGTTCATTAGATTCCACATATGAGTGAAATCATATGGTAGTTGCTTTCTGGGGCTGGTTTATAAACCAAATTCTTAAAACAGATTATGAGATGGGTATCCTTTCTGCCATTTACAGAAAAGGCAGCTGAGGCCCACAGAGCTCATATAATACATCAAATTCCATGGCCAGAAAATGGCAGAGTGTGGGCTTAGAGGCAGCTGTCATTCAACCCTGTGCTCTGGTAGGTTTCCCATGGCCCGCGGTAAGCATTCAAAAAATTATTTGTTGAGTGAATGAATTTTTTTATAGAATTAAAAATATAAAATAAAAAGGAAGAAATAATAAAATAAATAAAATTTAAAAGAGCTCTCTGAGGCCTTTCTTATACTGCAGATTTTAAAGCTTTTTTTCCGTTCTATCCCTGCTCACCTAATTATTTTATCATTTCAACTTTTTGACCTGTTAGGTGGTTAAGACTTTAACGCTTTGTAAATATCTAGAAGCATCTTGTGAATCTGAGAATCTAAGGGTCATGATTTCTGAAAAATCAGTGACTTCGTTCGGAAAAACCACGGGTACCCAAGTGGGAGGCATCAGGCTCAAACTGTAAGGTCTTACCTTTGCCTCCCCTGCGTTCAAGCCTTATCGGAAGTCTCCACATCCATGTTTTACTCTTCCCAAGATGTGGGGGGAGCAGTTGTATGATTCAGGAGCAGACTGTGCTCTCTTCTTCTGTTTGCCTGTACTGCCTGAGGTGTTTTCTTACTACTTCTGGTCCACAGGGTTCATGGGTTATTGGTAGCAGCTTGAGTCAACAAATAGTCAGAAAGATACTACTGCTTGTGGAATAAACATTCAGATTTTGTATTCTGATTTTTATCTTTCTCCATGGTCTAGTCCCATCCCGTCTCCCCCAATTTATCTCTGTAAATGTCCTCTCTTCTAAACTAGTTGATTAATTATTTCTTGACTGTACCATGGACAATCCCATGCTGCACTTTTTTTTTTTTCCTGGGGAAAGTCAGATGTCAATGACCCAAGGCTTAAGACCCAGAGGAATCGTGATTTATGCTTGGACCTGCATAGTTATGAGAAAAGCTGGAAGGTTTTCCTTTATTAAATTATCCATATTGAATTTCTACAAATGCTCAAGTTTACTTGTAGGCTACATTTGGTTTCTAGACTAAATAATTGGGGGAAAAAGGGAATGATTTCTTACCATGGTTTGGATTGGGAGTCTAGAGATAGCTACTCTTTTAAGATATACAAAGCTCCAACACACCTCTAAATAAATCAGACCAAGCCAGTCTTTCTTGCTGTGAGTTGAGAAAAAAACATGTAAGTGCAGAGGGAGCAAAAGTTTCTGGTTGCAGGGAGTGTGGGAGATGCTAAAACAGCCTGCGCACCTGTTACTGCTGTGATTAGTCAATGATCTTTCTCTTGCTTTATTGTAAAATTCTGAGGTAATTTGATGATTTCAGTGTGGAAAACAGTACACAGTTTAAAAATGCTTGTGGGAAAGTGGGGAAAGGCGTAAAGAAAGCAAGACCAGGCCTAGTCGCCGGAGAGCCGCTTGGGGGGGTTCTCGGGACTGTTGCTCACAGACGAATCAAAAGGGTCCGTATGTCTGACTTGCAGACGCGCACTGATCCTCAGGCTCATGCGCATATGTACACGCCAGTTTAAATGTTCTAGTTTTTGATTTAATATTAAATGATTATTCTTCACAAGCCCTCTTAGAGATTCATTGTACAATGCTAGGAGTTCAAGGTAGATGTAAATAGAAGTCAAATCTTTTCATTTGCAAATGCTAATTAATTCTGCATAACTAAGCTTTATCATGTGAAGATTGATGGAAACTTCATAAGCCAGACAGTTTTTTATGCAGCTGTGATCAGTGAGTTTCCAGTAGCAGAGAAAAACACAATTTGCATATGCAAACCAGTACAGCTTGAACAATGGCATAATTGTTGTTATTTAAATGAGGAGTAATTAATTAGCATTCATATAACATGCTAGCTTTCACTTTGTTAATTGTGTAGATCCAAATTTCAAAACCAAAACAATGCATACTTGGCTCCCATTCGCCAAATTCAACATAAGCTGAGGAATTTTAAATCCAGAAGCTTGTCAGAGGGAATTCCACTCTGGTAGGACCCGTTTCTCTCTCGGTATTGTTTCAACTATATACCTTGAGTATAGGAGAGAAATATTTCCCTTTTTGAAATAAAACCAGGGAACTTAAAAACAAGAGAAAGTAAGTATGAAGAGAAATTCAAAACACAAAAAGATAACAATGGAATACCATTCAGAGTTCGGATTTCTGAGCCAAGCGATACATGCGCTGAGGCTGAATTGACTTCTCACTCGCAAGAGACTGGCTCTGCCTTTCTCTCTGCATTTGCTCGGACTCCCATCTCATCTGAAAAGAAGAGAAGCCTGGTTGATCCTGACTCATCAATGCAGCGGGTTAGCTCAGATTGCTGGGACTGCACTGTTTCCCAGACAGGGCCTCAGTGGTCCCTCATTGAGGAATCCTCAGGGTGAATGAGCCAACACTGTGGATTGGCTTCTTCACCTGCCTGCCTAGAGCAGAGGCCGCAGTGTTCAAAATGACACCCTGTAGAACTCCCTTGCAGTTAGGTTTTTGGTTTTGATTCAGGTTCTGCTGATCAGAAACATTTGCTTGGGACTTGAATCTGAGGAGGGTAATGAGCCTTCTTCTGTTTGCATGGGTCCCAGTAGAGCCAGGGTGGTTCTAAAACCAGCAAGTGTGCAAACAGCTTTTATCCCTCAGATGGCAGCCCTCTGATGTCGGATCATGGCAGAAGCACAGCTCTGCAGGCTTCCAGGCACTGCATTGTAATTTCAAAGTTGTTCTTAGAAGCACAGCCCAGAGTTTGTTTCTGCAGCCTTCCTAATGACTCGGGAATGTGTTTAATAGCCTACGATAAGAGTACTCTGTTAAAACAGCTAGCATGCAGTGTGTTCTTGGCAACTGAACTGTTACCCTATAGTAACTGATATCAATATTCCTGAGAAAATGGGTGGTGGGGTCTGGGGATGGTCGTCTTACCCGTTGGATGCGAAAGCAGAAAGGATGTGCTGCCTTCAGAACATTGACTATCTGTTTTTATTTGTGCCAGCACTGTAATGAAAAAACAAACAAACACAAAACATGATAAACTCAGGGTTTAGATTCTGTTTTTAAGGAAGAGTCAGAGAAGCAAGGTAACATCTGTGGATGCCCTCCCAAACATCCCTTACGTTTTGTAGCCACAGGCTGAAGCCACTGCAAACCAGACGCGGTCGGCCTTCGTGGGCTGCTGAACGGCGGTGGAGGTTGTGCGCTTCTGGCCTCACACGGTCTTTTCTTCTCACAGGACTACTCACTCTCCACCTTCGGATTCTCGATTTTTCCATTCCTGACAACTACGGAGTTGGGCTCCCCAGTAAGACACGTGTCTTAGTGGGAGGAGAAGGCTCACACACTTAATGAATTGCAGGATTTTGCTAATTAATACCAGCAGAAACCAGGGAATAATAGGTGGGAGTGGATTTGAAAGGCCCTAGACCAGGAAGAAAAGAACATACTTTCAGATTAGGCTGAATTTATCAATTAGGGGCATGTACTGGATATTCTGGATGTGGATAACTGAGAATGGTTTCCAACCTTTGCTTGGAGGGTTGACTGAAACGTGGACTTGGCAGGTCATACCCCATACTCAAGGACTCTGAGTTGTCAGAAATGCCTTAGCTTAAGGCGGAAGAAAGAAAAGACTTGAGGAGATAGAAATGATGGGGTGGATTTATCATGTCCAACTTGCTCATTCACCTGTATTAGTTACTTATTGCTGCTCTAACAAATTGCCACAAACTCAGTAGTTGAAAACAACACAATATATCATGCTCAGGTTCTGGATATCAGAAGTTCTAAAATCAAGGTGTTGGCAGGGCTGTGTTCCTTCTGAAAGCTCTGGGGACAGTCTGTTCCTTGCATTTTCCAGCTACTGGAGGCCACCACATTCCTGGACTCATGTCACTTTTCATCATGTTAAAAGCCGGTAGGGTGGCATTTTGAACTCTCTCTTTCTCACACACATAAATGTGCTTTCAGCCTCACCCCTCCTTCTCTAACTCTGACCATCCAGCTTCCCTCTTATAAGGACCCTCACGATTACATTGGGCCTGATTTGTAATCAGGATAGTTTCCCATCTCAAGACTCTTAATGTATTCATATCTCCTTTTGCCAAGCAAGGTGACCTGTTCACAAGTTTTGGGGTTAGGATGTGACCATCTTTTAGGACATTGATTCTGTCAACCATACCCCTAAATATGTCCTCTGAGAAGGACCAGAGAGTTTGCCCTCCATCAAGACATTGAAAAGTATTTTAATGAGGGAAAATAAGGATCTTTAAAAGGCATTGAAGCAAAGACCTCTGAGACTTGAAGGGCTTTGAGAAGGACTCCCAGGAATACTGGAACATAAGTATGATCTAGCATCCAAGCTAACCTTAGTTGTTGGGAGACTCAGAGGCAAAGTTCTGTCACTCCAATTTGTTTCTCAGCCCAACTTCCATGAGTACTCAGAAGAAAAGGGTTGAAAATAAGTGCCAACAATTAAAATGAAACACCAAAATAAAACAATGAGACTGAGAGAGAGATCTTTTTAATTCTGGGAAATGTGGAGGGGAAGGGGGTGCATGCAGTGGTGGCAGCCTGGGCTCCGGAGACTGTCGGTGACTGGTGGGTGTCAGAGCCATCGCGGTGGTGTTGCTGGTTGTAGGGGCTTAATTCATAGCGAGGGTTGGCAAAATGCCCTCCAAAGGCTCAGAGAACTAAGTACGGGGCAGACTTTTAGAAGGACTGAGATTACACAAAAGAATGGGAAAATGTTCTCCCCAGAGAAATATGCTACTTATGACTAGCTAACATAAATCACTTTTCATGCGGCAACCTCGTACTGAGCACTTTACATATATCACATAATTTAATCATTATGTTCTCAATTTGTGAGGAGAAGGTGAGCGAGACTTGGGAAGCTTAAGTAATATGCCTGATTATCCCCAGCTGGGAAGTAGGGGAGCAGAGACTCCCACTGGGTCCTCCTGTACATAGTTCAACAATTTCACCACTTTTGATTCAAGAACTGTGTCCCACATTTCCCTGTAACTGTGCAGACTATGGAAATCAAGCTACGCTCTATGTCCATACTGGGACCTGGGAAGGTGAAGTAACTAGCCAGAGGACATGTGGGCTCTCCTTACAGAACTGGGACAAGAATCTAGGTTTCTGACTTCCAACCTACTGTTCTTCTGGCAACAAATACGGTCTGATTATAGGCTCATTCAGGAGCAAACAAAGCTCAGGAAATGAGATCAGCCTAGTCTACATGTGACAAAACAGACCACAGATGCCCCCAGCTCTGTGGCATGCCGGATACAAGCTTACCCCAAGATGAGAAGAGGCAAAGACCTGTGTGTATGTGTCTTCTGCTCCCCCATCCACCAGTCTCACATAATACACGTCTTGAACTCGCACCTGTCGAATTTGATACCACCCAGGGGAAGGCCACTACCCATCATGGACGAAGAGAGCTACAAATATCCATGTGGATAAACTTTGCCATGTCATATTAAGAAGACACAGTAAGTTGAAGTACATCAAAGATGAATGAATTCATTCAATGACGTAACATACAAAGTTTAGAACATGTAAAGCAGTGTCTGTAGCTTTAAGAATATAAGCCTGCGTAGTCTGAGTGTAAAGAAACGCTGTGCGGTGGTGTCCCTCAAACTGGAAGGAGTGGTTCCCCTGGGTGGGAGCTGGGTGGAGGAATGGAAGCATAAGGGGACAGGAAGGGCTTGATGACAGTGCCTTGAATTCATGGCTGTGAATCTGACGGAGTTTCACGCTTTCCAGGCAATGTAATTCAGCTCTGTAAGAGCCATTTTCGCTGTTGAGATCAGTCGGGGTGTGGGGAGGGGTGGAAGATCTTGGCCTTGACCCAGCTATGTCTAGATAAGCTGGAAATTTGCCCTGACATTTTTTTTTTCTCTATTGTGCAAGGCAGGGCCAAGTGATGTAATTGGGACATGCAGATGTCTCTGTCTTCTTCTTTGACTAGTGCCAGGAAAAATGATCTTTGTAATCAAGTGATACTCCTTCTCCAACCCAGATCCAGCAGGCTGCCACTTCTATACCTGTGGCTACAGGCCAGACTGCTGGAAACTCGAGAAATCCTCTTATTTACAGAAGTCACGTTCTGCTGCTTTTAGCTGCAAAAGGGAGTGCTGGCTTAGCTCCAGAAGAGTAGAAAGGCTGGTTTGCAGCTCAGTTCTGTTACCAGGAGGCACACACGCAAAAATCAAATTAAGTAATTCCTTTCTACCTTCTTTTATTCAGTTGTGCGTTCATTCATTTAAGGAGTAAATATTTATCTACTCAGGGACTACAGGAACAGAGTGAAGACACAGGTTCTGCCCTATGGGCAAGTACAGACAACAAAAGAGACTAACTAGGAAACAGCCAGCTATAGTACGGCGTTGTGCAGCCACAGAGGTAAGACAGGAAGATGGGAGCCCAAAGGAGGGTCACCTAACAGAATGAAGGAGGGCTTTTGGGGGCAGGTTTCAGAAAAAAGGCTCAGTGAGATAAGTCTTAAAGGATAAGTGGAGTTAGCCAGATGGAAAATGGGCAGCAGCAGTTTGGACAGAGCAGCAGGTGGAAAAGGCCAAAGGGCCGTGAGAGAACATAATGCATTTTGGGAAATACCAGAGACAGGTGGTTCAGCAGAGACGATGTGAAGACATGGGTTCTAATCAGGACAGTGCTTGTCCTCATCCCCAGAAAGCATGCCCACAGCAACCAAAGCCCCTGTATAAGGTGTACCTATTACATGCTAGGCGTTGTAATTGGAATTTTATACACATTCACATTTAGTTTCTATAAAACTCCATTGTACAGGCAAGGAAGTGGTCTAGACAAGATCTGACCCTGATTTGCCTGCCTTCTAACACCTGCCTTCCGCTCTTTGCAGCATTGTCGCGCGGGGTGCTAAGACCCGCTCTGCTTACTGCACAGTTATTGTGGTGATCAACTAACGCAAAATAGGTGAAACAGTTGGAGAGCTAGAAAATGCCTTCTATTTTTATAAGACAAAACTTTAAGAAGAAAACTAGAATCTGTAATAATGCACTGATAATTCCCACTGTATTTCCAGCTGGTGGGAGGGCAGGGATTTGAGGGAATAGAGGAAGGGCAACTTACATTAAAGTACGCGTGCTTCACTGCTCCCAAAGCAGACAACATGCCCCTGCCCTCATTTACTTATGTGCAAAGTTATCTTTACAGAATCTATTAGTTGTAAGCTTTATCTTGGGGAACTCAAGCTAGGGTGAATTCTCATCAGTGCTGTCATGTAGCAGTGCTGATGTGGTAGTCAAGGGCAGGGGAAGCTATGTCAGGAATGGGGAAGGGTGATGGGGCATAGCACCTTCTAAATTCATATTAATAAAATAAGGTTTTCAAATGGAACCCAAGGCCAGGAAGAGCATATACATGGCTATTCTTTTAGCATGGTATGGCTCAGAACTTAAACTGTAAGCAACACAGGCTGAATAATTTGGAGGGTCTAGTACAAAATAAAAATGCAGGATCACTTGTTTAAAACTTAGTTGGATTTCACGACAGCAACAGGAGAACATGAGAGTTTCCCTTCTGAGCACGGAGTCCTGTGTAACTGTGCAGGTAGGAAGCCCTTGCAACCGGCCCCAAGTACAAGTTCTGAATTTCCCATGTAATCTGCTGAAGGGTGTTGGTGGCGATTAAAGCTTGTAGTGAAAATGATTTGTTTTGGGCCAGTGGAAAACAAAATGAAGAGAAAAGGGACACAGTGTAAGTCGACTTGGAAGACAATGTTTTCTTATTTCCCTCTTCTACTTTCAGGTCCCAAATTTTTGTTTCCCCTTACTGAATCGATGTGTTACCAGCATCTTTGTTAATCTATTTTAATGACACATAGCTTTTTTAAAAATACTTTTTTTTATTGTTGTTCAATTACAGTTGTCCCCCTCTTTTCCCCCCTGCCCTCCCCACCCCTGGCTCCCACATTCATCCACACCCCCACTCCGCATTGTCTTTGTCCATGGGTCCTTTATACATGTTCCTTGACTTGAGCCTTCTTCCACGTGCCCCTTTATCTCCCACCCCCCTCCCCTCTGGTTACTGTCAGTTTGTTCTTTATTTCCTTGTCTCTGGTTCTATTTGGCTCGATTGTTTTGTTGATTAGGTGAGATCATATGGTATTTGTCTTTCACCGTCTGGCTTACTTCACTTAGCATAATACTCGCTAGCCAGTTCCACCTGTGCTGTTGCGAAGGGTAGTAGCTCTTTCTTTCTTTCTCCTGCATAGTATTCCATTGCGTAAATGTACCGTAGTTTTTTGACCCACTCATTTACTGATGGGCACGTAGGCTGTTTCCAGAACTTGGCTATTGTAAATAATGCTGCTATTAACATCGGGGTGCATAGGTTCTTTTGGTGTTTCAGGATCCTTAGGGCATAATCCCAGCAGTGGAATTGCCAGGTCAAAAGGTAGATCCATTTTTAGCTTTTTGAGGAAATTCCAAACTGTTTTCCACAGTGGCTGCACCAGTCTGCATTCCCACCAACAGTGCACTAGGGTTCCCTTTTCTTCACATCCTCGCCAGGACTATCGATTTGTTTACGTTGCTTGTTTGTTGATTTGTTTATGATGGCCATTCTGACTGGTGTGAGGTGGTATCTCACTGTGGTTTTAATTCGCATCTCACTAATGGCCAGTGATGCTGAGCATCCTCTCATCTATCAATGACACATAGCTTTTGTTCGGTATCTACCTAATGGCTAACCTGCAACAAAGGCTAACTCTTTTTGCCTCATTCTCAGGGGAAATCAAACAGCTTACCTATTCTGTGCTTGTCTTGCAAAGTATCCATAATCTGAATTTACCTTACCTATTTTCCAATTCTTCCAAATATCCATTTTCTAGGGTCCTCCCTCCCCAATTGATTAGCTCTGTTTCTTAAATTTTTATGTAATATAACTAATTTCGGTGTGCTGATTGTAGAAGCCTTGGTATTATTGTCAATAAAGCTTCATGCTATAAATAACATTAATAAATGTAAATTTATAGCCTTTCTTTGAAATAATTCCATTGAGCCAAGTTTTTTAAAAAAATGGAATTCTCTCTTGGCTTAATCTAGTTATTTAGCAGGAATTTATTATATTTGCTTCATGAGTGTTTAAAATTTTTTTAAAGTAAAGGAAGAACTTAATTTTAAGAATGATAAGCTAAGATTAACTATATTTTACCCTTTTTTTCCAGAGAAGATTGGTTAAAAGTCATTTTTTTTTGTTTTAAACAAGGAAAGCAAATTTCCACATGAATATACCACATACCACATTGTTCTTTAAAATCTTGTACCCTGAAAATCATCTAAATTTCCTCTAGATTAGAGAGATTGAGAAAGTCTGGTCCGGGGAGCAGTCAGCTGTCATTTTAGAAATTCACCTTTCAGGGGTGTCACAAAGGCCACACTCCATAGGCATTTACTACCAAAAAATTAGCTCTTTTTAATCCCTGATCAACATCAGTCTCTTTCTCTAATTAACATAATGGATGTTAATAATACATTTTTATTTGTGAAATTAGAGGCTCATAAATTAACAGAGTTTTTGGAAAGGGGCTGTCAGTGGTGATATCGGTGGTATTCAAGATATGCAGTGGCCTAAAATATTTTGTAGACATTACTAATACTTACAGGAGGGAAGCATATCACTAAATGAACCTGTGTCTAGATATTGGTGAAAGGTTTTCTGGTTGTCTGATGGCAAACTTAAGGGTAAAAGAATCCTGTTTCTGCTTCAGGCTAGGTTCCTGCAAGATGTGGACAGATCTCTAAAAGGGCAGAGAGCTGAACTTACAGAACATTTCCTACCTGCTTGCTGACAAATGACTGTGTACCAAATGTCTACATATGCTGTGGTATTGGACTGGTGACTTGATTTCATGATAACCATGTGGTGGATTTGTGACGATGTAGCCAACCTTTATGCTCTTCAGATATTTTATACTATTGTTATCTAAAGTAACCAAAAATTTTGCATGGTCAAGTGTAAGTGGACATGGATCCAGATCTGCAATAGCCAGCTTCATCGATGGATGGAATTTTGCAAGGTAAGTGGGACCTAGAAAGAAAGGGACAAGAGATTTGAAGTATTAGTAATGCAAGTGATTGAGCAACACAATATAAAATGAATAAGGATGGTTGTGAAACTGAGAAACATGCTAAGAAAATATGGTGGAATCAAAAATTGATAAGGAGAAAGAATTGTTGCCATGCTATTTAACTTTTTTTCCTTCACACCTCCCCCTACCCCTGGCAAAAAAAGAAAACAGGTTTCATTAGTGTAATTCCAAATTAAACTTCAAGAACCTCCCCAATAAAGGGACTGGAACCTTTAGGAAAGATGTAATGATTTATTGTTCATTATGGTAACTTGTTTCTTAATTCTGCAAATATGGATTCTCTGAAGAGAAATTGTAGTTAAGGCCAACCTTTTTCCTTCATGGTTTCTTTTCATTTATGCAGAGATAGGAAGTACTAAATAAATAAAAAGATACTTAGGAGTACTTTTTACAAAATAAAATGTGGAGTTGATATTTGCTGTAAAAATCTATTGTAGAAAATTTTCTATGGAAATGAATTTTGGGTTAACCACTATTTTACTTTACATTGAAAATAGGAATTCTAACAGCTTATTGTCCACATTAGTGTGACTTTATTATTCTAATCCATTCTTTAACATAATTTTGCTACACCTCCTTTAGGAAAATAAAAGTTGCAATAACCTCATTTCAAGAATATCCTGAAAGACATATTGATTCTCCTTAAAAAATATCAAATAATAGTTTATACCCCAAGACTATTTGAACCCCTTGCCTGGAAACCTTGGCATTGCTGTAATCACCAACCCTGAAGTATTGTATCATGGTCTTTACCTACTTCTAATGAAGTCCCATGTTGAAAACCTACCTTAAATCAGATTTCAAAATCTCAGAAGTATTCTGAGTTCCTCTTCTGAAATGCTACTAAGACTACAGTAAGAGTAAATGAAATGATAAACATATTTATATTAAAGTTCACTTTTTAAAATTAGGTTATCATTTTCCTCTTTGTAAAATCATAAGCTACCTTTTATTGACCATTAGTAAGCATTGTGGCTGAGGACTTCATAAGCACAGAGTTCTCAAAACAGCATTATATGGTAGGTACTATTATTATAGGTGCTACTACTATTATATTTTACAGAATGGGAAAATGAGGCTTAATAGGATCAAATAATTTATCTAAGGTTATACAACTAGGAAGGAGAAGGGCCAAGATCTGACCCCTGGTGATTTATTCATTGAGTCCACCATTTAACCACAATGACGCCTTTCCAATCCTTTTAGACATGAATTGTTGTCAACCATGTGAGGTATACTTTGTAGCCTTTTCTCCATATTCCTGTTCTAATCTATACCAGGAGAAGACCTAATGTAATATGTAGTATCCTGACCTAGTCCAAATGCTTGCTATTCCAAAGCTGAAAACAGAACCAATGTAGTTTCAGGAAGTTAATTCCCAAGAGTTACAAATTGTCCATTCTTATTTCGGAGCCTGCAATGACTATGAGAAAGAGGGAGATACTGACATTTAAAGTATTCAGGTCTATCAAGAAGAGATGAATTTGCTTTTATTTTAAAGCAATTTACAAAGGGATTCATATACCTCATTTCAACTGTTCCACCAAAGTCTTGACTCATTGCTTAAGGTTAGGTTGTATACGTCACATTAATCTAGCAAATGATAGTAAAATGCTTAGTAATAATGTCTAACTGGGGCATTTCTAGGGAAACCTTGTTGTTTTATTAGGAGATAATGGATGAGAATGTAGGGAGCACAGGACTCTAAAAGGCTTGTGCAGGAGCAGGTTTGATTTGCCATCAACCTGCTTATGCCAAGTTCAATGCAATGGCTTTCTAAGCCAACTATTCAAATAAATTGACATTATTATGGTACATGAATTTAAAAAGGGACATTATTCACTAACTAATTTTATTTTAACATAACTTAAGAGCAACCAATTCTTGCTGGGGACCATAAGAAGTGCTCAGTGAACAAAGGCATTGAGTACAAAGGATGCTGTCTGGGTTTGCTCCTAGGCCTCCACTTACCTGCCGTCTTTCCCTGTGGAATGACAGGGCCAGAAATTTCCCTCTTCTTGTATATGAAACACTAAACCATTGCACGGCAAAACATTTCTGTGTTTATCATTTCTTGTCTGATTGTGTTTGTATTGTTTCTTTTTCAAAAGGCCACATTAAAATTTGCATTTCAGTTTGGACACTTTTAATTGTAAGTAACACAAAAGCAAACCCAAACTATCTTAAACAAAAAAGGGAGGTGTATTGGCCAAGGGCAGGGCAAGCTAACTGTTTGATCAGAGATCTGGTTCTAGCCCCACACGTTTCCCTCCACTTTGCCTTCCTCTGCGCGTCGGTTCACCCTCAGCTGCCTTCTCTCACTGTAGGGGGATGGCTAACTCTTACAGCTGGACTGCATGATCCCTGGAAAGAGAATGGGAGACTTCTCACTGTCATCTACCATAAATACTGAGTTTCTCACAAATCAGTGCACACCTGTGAACCCATGTGGCTATGGGAATGATATGTGCCAACTGGCTAAGACCTGGGGCACCCGAACCAAGAGGGACGTGAATATCCTGATTGGCTCAGACTCATCAGCCTTCCCCTCACCTTCTGCCTGTACAAGCTGAGAATGGGATCAGACACACTCAAACTGTATGGATGCTACACAGAGAGGGAGGAAAGTGTGGATTTTGTGGAAACAATTTCAAGGTTTACTACAGTCTACACCTGTGACCTAGCTACCCTGTTGGCAGAAGCCCTATTTGATAGTTGTGTTGGGTAGCTGCGCTCCAGGGCTGCTCCATCAGTCTTACCATTGTCAAAGATCCTATTCTTGATCCAACTCAGGCTCCTCTGAGACTTCTTCTTGATTGGGCTTCAGTCTTGGCCAATAAAAACTGAAGACCCTCAGCACAAAGAATTTCATCCAAACCCCCACACTAGGAAACTTCAACAAACACTAGCATAGTTTCTAACAGCTCAAGGTTCCTGGGATGACCATAGCCCACTTCCATTTCTAGGAAACTCAAGGCTGCCAAAAGAATTTACTATTTGCTCTAATCAAAACCTGAACATAGGACCCTTGCGGCCCAGTCTTTGTGGGAGGGCAGGAGTGTAACCCGGATGAGTGCCGGTTGACGGATTCACATTGACCAACATTGTCCCCTCTTTTTACACATTCCTATTTCCTTGACTCTGCTTCAGGCCCCACTTGTTCCCCCTTCTTATCCATGCATTCTCCCTTGAAAACATCTAGTCAGCTCCTCACAGATAGAAGATTATGTTGGTTTGTGCTGGGTTCTCTTCCCTATTGCAGTAAGACCTGTTTTCATTGCGTGTAAGTGGTATCCAGGCCTTGTTTATCTTGGACATCATGTTCTTCAAGAATGACTTCCAAACCTCTATTCCTTCCTTGTCCACTCTTTAATGCAATTTCTCTGGGTTCACTTAATCTAGATTTTATAGTAATATTTACTGCTTTGTACTTTAAAGAGCTGCTGAAGCCTATGATGTATTAATATCTTAAAAAAGTAACTGGCTACAGATCAGAGATGTAATTTGAATTCGTTGTTTTTATAAGTGATGACACATGGTTATGAATAAATATACAACATATGTATAATGTAGCTGGTTTTATAATTTAAAAATGATTCATAAGGCTTTCACATCCCTCATCCCTGATTTATGGGTTTACTGTTAGAAAACTGAATTCCACTGAAATAGGCCCCCTGAGGCTTGGCCGGAGATGGGAGAATGTTTCCTTTGCTGGAGAAGCATGGAGGTGAAATTGTTTTCCTTCTAACGGCCTTGGGAAGTTGTAAAATTCAAGATATTAAGAAATCCCTGGGCAGATAATTTATGAAATGCTTCCATCTATTGAGTAATTTATTTGTTCTCTCAATGCTCTTAAACCAATGGCCACCAAAAAACACACAAGTAGTTAAACAAGTTGAACGTATTTGTTTATTTTTTACTGAATTTACCGGGAGACATTGGTTCATAAAACCATACACATTTCAAGTGTACGACTCAACCAAACATCATCTACAGCCTGTATTGTGTGCTCATCTCCCAAAGCAAAGTCTCTTCCCATCCCCATTTATCCCTTCTTTGCCCACCTCCACTTACCCTCACTGTCCTTTCCCTCTGGCCATCACCACACTGCTGTCTGTGTCTATGTACTGTAGGTATGGCTTTTTTTTTGCTTAATCCCTTCACCTTCTATTATCCAGTACCCCAAGCTCCCTCCCCTCTGACAGCTGTTAGTCTGTTCCATGTATACCTGCCTCTTTTGGTATTCTCTTTGTCAGTTTATTTTGTTCATAAGATTCCACATATAAGTGAGATAATATGGTATTTTTCTTTCTCTGATTAGCTTATTTCACTTATAATACTCTCCAGGTCCATTCATGTTGTTGCAAGTGGTAAGATTTCCTTTCTTTTTTTTACAGCTGAGTGGTATTCCATCATGTAAATGTACCACGGCATTTTTATCCACTAACCTGCTTGTGGGCACTTGGACTGTTTGCAGATCTTGGTTATTGTAAATAATTCTGCAATGAACATAGGGGTGCATATATTCTTTCAAATTCATGTTTTGGGTTTCTTTGGGTATATTCCCATAAGTGGGATCAAAAGGCAGGTTCATTTTTAATTTTTTGAGGAAACTCCATATTGGCTTCCACAATGGCTACACCAGTCTGCATTCCCATCAAGAGTTCAGGAGGGATCCCTTTTCTTCACATCCTTGCCAGCACTTGTTGTTTTATCGATGATATACATTTTGACAGGTGTGAGGTGATATCTCATTGTGGTTTTAATTTGCATCTTTCTAATGATTAGTGATATTGAGCATTTTTTCCTCCATCTGTTGGTCATCTGTATGTCCTCTTTGGAGAAGTGCCTCGTCAGATCCTTTCACCATTGTTTAATTGGATTGTTTTTTGTACGTGTGTATTGAGTTGTGTAAATTAATATTTGACAAAGGGGGCCAGATCATACAGTGGGGTAAAGACAGTCTCTTCAATAAATGGTGTTGGGAAAATTGGACAGATATATGCAAAACTAATTAAACTAGACCACGTTTGTACGCTATACACAAGAATAAACTCAAAATGGATTAAAGATTTAAGTCTAGGTCACACAACAATAAAAATCCCAGAAGAAAACATAGGAAGTAAAACCTTGGACATTTCTCATAGCAATATTTTTGCCAATATATCTCCTCAAGCGAGGGATACAAAGGAAAAAAGTAAACAAATGAGTGAACTTATTTCTTATTTTATTGAGTGTGAACACATGCCATGGGGAAAAAATACCCAGTAAGAGGGTATTGAAAAGAACCAACTATCAAATTAGAGTGAGTAGGGGGCAGGACTAAGGAAGTAGATTGTTTTCTTTAGATTGGATAATGTCTATTATTGAGTATCTCAATAAATTCTACACACAGAGAGGGAGGCTAAAATGAGAAAGAAAGCTGCGATTGGTAAAGAAGTGACCATCACTTATTTTGGCCAACAGATGAGGATATTCGATATTGGTAGGCGGCGTAGTGACTTATTTTTATGTGTGCTTAGACAAAATTATGAAGTCGTTTTATTTCATTTCATCACGGCCTCAGAGTGACCTGGTTTGCGGCGGGTGCTCCGTAGATTGTTTACGTGTAATTACAACCCCGGCCGGCTCCTGAACGGGCTGCTCTTTTTCTCTTTCTTATTTCACTCAACACTGTCAATGCTTTTTGTCTGTTGGGATATTACCACAGATTAGAAATGGCTCCTGTCTTTAAGGAATTTACAATTTAGTGGTAAAACAGATGAAAAATAGACAATTGGCATTTTTCAGTCAGCGAATTTGGACTGTGGGCCTGCTTTGTGTCGGGCTGTTTTGGGCGTGGCATACACTAGCGAAGAAAGAGCAGAAATCCCTGCCCTCGGGATACCCTCCCTTTAGGAGGAGACAATGAATAATAAAGTATATAAAGAAGTATATTATCAGTTTTTTCAATGTTAGTTATGGAAGACAGAAAAAGTAGACAGTGTTAGAGAATGGGAGCACTGAGAGGGAGAGCTGGTTTGTAGTATTAAATTGGGTGAGAAGGAGGACATGCTATCAGACGTATATGGGACCAGTAGATGAAGGAAATAGAGGACCATTTAGGTATAATTTGAGGATGTTTTATTCATTTTTCTTTGACAATATATGAAGCAGGGAAAAAATAAGGTCTGAGTCATTTTTTAAATTTTATACTAGAAGTCAATTTGATATGCTGAATCAATATGGCTTTATAAGGAATATTATCTATATTCTTATGGCAAGGGAAAATAATTTTGAGTATGTTTTCTTATTTATGTACATTACAGAATATTTTGAAACTGCAGAAAATAAGGGCCACTATAGTGGTCCATATTTATTTGTTACTGTAAATCCTTTCGACAATTTTTTTTCAGTTATGGATGTTGGACTATGAAATGAATGTGAATATAGCTACCATCACCCAGCTCTCCCTGTTCTCTGTCAACTTCGGTGTGTTGGGCTCATTTACTTCTCTGAGATTCTCATTTCTACCCGTTCTCTTAAAATAGTGGAGTGTTGTGTTTCCTTTTCATTCATTTACTATCTGTCTGTCAAGACTTTTTCTTTTATTAGGGCTTCTCTGGCGTGAGGAATGAACCAATTTTATGTATGTCTTCAGGGAATAGGGGGTCATGGAAGAGAAGTCTGGGGAGCTAGATTCTCAGTCAAAATGTGTACCAGAGAAGTAACTAGAGAGATTATTTTCCTCAAGAAGACAGGCTGTTGTACTTGTTCATTGACATGTTATTGGCTTAATCCTTTCTTCCCTTCTCCCATTTCAGCTGTTAATGGGCTTTCTTGGGGACAACAAATACTTGCTTTTTTTTTCTTGTTCTTCTTCTCTCTGCTTATTGGTGCCTCTTGTGTCTTTCGGATACAGCATATAGTGACTGAGAAATGGTGACGGGATGAGTCTATCTTCTGTCATCCTCACTTCAATGCTTTTTTTCTTAAGAGACAGAGAATCTCAGCACAGGAAGGGACCTTAAAGGGCTTCTGGTTTGCCCTTTCAGTCTGTACCCAAGGTCCAAATTAGCCATGGAATTCTATATTGAAATAGCCACAATTAAATTAATTTCTACATTTCCCATTCCATCTTGCCACAACTTTGATTGATTGTGTGTGTGTGTGTGTGTGTGTGTGTGTGTGTGTGTGTTATGTGTAGCTGCCACCCATTAATTTTAACTCTAGCATTTAGGGTCATAAAGAAAAATACATTGACTCTTTTGGGCAACAGTATTTTACATAATTGAAGACTATTCTGATGTGTTTCTTTATTTCCTTACCTTCAATTTTCTTTCCACCAAGATAAGCATCATTAGTTCTTGCTTTTATCTTCTTACAGTATCAAATGGACTTTAGTGCTTCACAAACTTGTGAAAATGCAGGTCCTATAAAAGAAAAAATAATACTTTATATATTGTTGGCTTAAATTAGTTGTCATTATTTAAACCTATGTAAATATAAACGGGATATAAAATCCTCATATTTATGGTTCTTAAATAAGCAACTTAGGTTTAACAATAAGTAAAAGTGTAAAACTGATAAAATTAGCAGCATCAATATAATGCTACATATTAAACTTACTTTTTTAAGCCAAATTGTTTTCAATGTGAAGATAATACTGCTATGATGCAAATTCTTTTGAGTTCAGCATATGTATATACCTTGCTACCTTGTGATACCTAGTTCTTCTATCACTCCTTCTGTGCATAAACTGAGGACTACAAAAAAGAAATGTCTCATAGAGTTGTGAGAATTTTACAAAATCATGTATGTTAAGAACAGTTTTTGGTGCAGAATAAATAGTCAAAAATGGCACCTATTACTATGATTGTTATTGCTGGTGCTAAGTACAAACTAGTGTGTAATAGCCACTTACAGGTTTGAGTGAAACATAGTAAAACCTGGTTGATAAACATCTTCCAAGTTTAAGGCTAGATTCCACTTCCAAACATGGCTTTTGAAATTTGCTCAGAAATTCCTGGTCATGACTCTTTTCTAAAGTAAGCAGACTTGCCACTTGCTTACTAGAAAGTAGGTCATCTCATGCAAGCAGGGGAGAGTCATAACAACATATAAAAGACAGCCCTTGCTGCACTTCACTCAGCCAGCCATATTACTTCCCTCGCAGAGCCGAAGTGTTAGGTTCAGAATCGAAAATATTATTGACCTGTCTTCCTTGCCTTGTCTGCCCCGAGGGTGAGTTAAGTTGAGATTTCCCTCTTTTTGTTTTTGGATGTATTAAGTGGCAGCTCCCTGAAGGTTTAATGAACCACTCACAGAATTTTAGTATAGTGAAATTGTACAGATGCTTCTTTTGATACCTCAAAGAATTGATTTATGACTTCACTTTAGGTCCTAGAAAGATGTTATTTCCTACTGTCATTCACCAAAACTTGACTTTAATCACACTGTAAGTCAAAGAACACAATGAAATGGACAAAGATGTTACATTTAAAGATCTCATCAAAATAGAAGTCATCTCCTTGGATTCACCTGTGCTTTTGAATTTTAATCCTTTGAGTCATAAAGTTATATCAAACCTATGCTTAGATTCTTACTATGCAGCATTGGGATATTTTGACTGAATGCCATCCCTGAGGGTTCTTGTACCCAGAAGCACCTGTGGATTCATTATATCAGACAAAACCTGGCTAATGCAAAAATACTCAAAGTTGTATTGTCAACTCGGTTTAAGTTGTTAGTTTTCTTTCATATTCAGAATATTTGTATAGAGACACACTGAAGAAACACACATACACACCACATGGCTTTCTGATATGTAACTAAAATGAAAGTAAAAAAACCTTAGTTGTTTTGAATCAAGTTCTCTCCTAGTAATTTCCAGTCATGGCTTTTTCTTTCTTTCTTTTTTTTTTAATGTCTCCTTTAAGTCAAGAGAACTGAGGCAGATGTGTTTTTCTTTGGTCCATGCTTTTAGAAGTTACATCTCTAGACTATTCAGGAATATTTCAATTTTCATTTTCCAAACTAGGGAATGTGGGTTTCATGAAGACTTTAAAGGTGGTATGTGGACCAGGTAGTTTTCAAAGAATCTGTTGACAGATTATTGACTGCTATGTATCCTTTTTCCTAAAAATTGACCTATCTGAGAATGCAGTTGGGACAATATTTTATGCTGTTTTGCTTGGCCTTTCCCCCTTCACAATTACATTTCTCCTGCTTTATCATAGAAAAGCAGGCTTCGTCTGGGATGCGTTGCCCTGGGGTCGCAAAACTTCTGTGCCTTCAATCCAATGGCCAGTTAAATATATTGGTGCCCTGGCTGGTAAGGCTCCATTGGTTGGGGATTGTCCTATGAACCAAAAGGTCAAGAGTTTGATTCCTGGTCAGGGCACATGCCTAGATTGTAGGCCTGGTCCCAATTGGGGGTGCATGTAAGAGGCAACTGAATGATGTTTCTTTCTCACATCTCTCCCTCTCTTTCTCCCTCCCTTCCCCGTTCTCTATAAATAAATAAGTAAATAAAAATACTGATGTCTGGAGTCACCAATGAACCTATGGGAGTGAGCCCTGTGGGTGAAGTGTAGCATTAGAACAAGGGTATTTTGATCTGAAGGATATTCTGAACCCATGTCTATCATAGGAAATGGGGTTGCCACAGTGATGATGCTTTTAAAAATTATTATAGCTTCATTTTTTTCCACTCCCTGAGTGTTGTCAAATTACACATCACTTCTGGGGGAAAATCCAAAAAGAATGAAGCAGGGAATTCAGTAAGCCTGAAGTAGAGAATAGTCATAAAAATACTTCAGGTAGCACAACCTCTCTTCATTCAAGGGGACAACTCTTGACAGAGCTCTGTGCCTCCTTCTCTGTCTAATCATCCATCTGTCTATCTTAAAATATTAGAGCTTCTGACTTCTGCATGTTCACCATTTTCTTCAAGGAGTAGATGCCGGCAAATAACTTCATTCATCCCTGATTGCCCCTGAGTCTCAGTTGCATATTTTGCATGATTTCAAGAAAGGAGAAGGAAACAGTTTCATTATTCCCTAAAAATCACCTCTTTAAGAAAAATATATTAGTTTTCTATGCTGCATAACAAATTACTGTAAACTTAGTAGCTTAAAACAACACAAATTTATTATCTTGCATGTCTATGGGTCAGAAGTCTAGGAACAACCTAACTGGGCTCTTTGTGAGGGTCACAGGCTGAAATGAAGGTATTGGCAGGAGCTGTTACTCTCATCTGCAGTTCAGAGCCCTTTTCCCAGCTCACCCATTATTGGAGAAATGCCTTTCCTTACAGTTGTATGTCTGAGGTTCCATTTGCCAGCTGGCTGTTACTAGGGACCACTCACAGGTCCCAGGGGCCGTCCGCAGGTCCTTGTGTGTGGCCACCACAGGTAGTTCTCAACATGGCTATTTGTTTTCTTCCTTCCAGGCCAGCAGCTCCTGCTGCTTCTTTTCTCTGCCTGATTAGATGAGACCCACTCAAGATGTTCTCCCTTTGGCTGAACTCAAAGTCAACTGATTGGCAACACAATTGTGCGAGTGTATCTGCTCACATTCATAGTTCAAGCCCACAGTCAAGGAGAAGGGATCATACAAGGTGTGTTCACCAAGGAATCTTGAGGACCATGACAGAATTCTGCTATCATACTCCACCCTTTGCCTCTTAATTATTTATGTCCCTCTAAGTACAAAATATATCCACTTTCCAAAGGTTCCCAAGAGCCTCATTCCACTACAGCATCAATTCACCTGAATTTCACCAGCTCAAATCAAAACTGAAGTCAGTGCCAGGGAGTAATGTGGTTCCTGGTTCTAATTCATTGAGTATAGCTGGTGCGACACAATGTCTCAACTCTCCATTTGTGGTTATGTGAAGCTGAAGAAACGATATATATTTATATTTATTTATTTAATATATTTGTTTATATATATTATATATATATATATTATATTGCCCTGGGGTCGCAAAACTTCTGTGCCTTCAATCCAATGGCCAGTTAAATATATTGGTGCCCTGGCTGGTAAGGCTGCATTGGTTGGGGATTGTCCTATGAACCAAAAGGTCAAGAGTTTGATTCCTGGTCAGGGCATATGCCTAGATTGTAGGCCTGGTCCCGATTTGGGGTGCATGTAAGAGGCAACTGAATGATGTTTCTCTCTCACATCTCTCCCTCTCTTTCTCCCTCCCTTCCCCGTATACAAATTTTATATATATATAAAATTTGCTCCCAACACACAATGGTGGAACAGGCATAGAATAATAGTTGCAGATATTGTGGTTCAAAAAAATGGGGAAAGGGAAGGTAAAAAACCTACCTACCTGTTAAAGGCAGTTCCCAAATCCAACTGACAAGTGGGAATTTCTGGATTAGATTTCAAGGGCTGTGAATAATTCTCCCTGGCTTACGGATCCTCCTTCTGGGTTCTTGGTTCCATCGTATGTTCTTTTTTTTTTTTTTTCCTCAAAGTGTAGCTCATATTTGCAGTTTAATAGATTGATTGGCTTACTTCTTGCTAGATTATTTTGGGAGTCTCAGAGTCTGTGTTTATTCCCTATTGTCTTTGTCCATTTTAGCCCAAGCTGACAGTGTTTCTGCTGAAACAATTTTCTTGAAAGTTTGTGGATCTTCAGGGAATTTTACTGATTTCACTCCATTTGATAAAAGCCATACCTCCAATATTTCCAAGATAACCATTTCCCAACTTTAGGCACTGGTGAGATGGCTGAAGAAGAACCCCCTAATCTTCCCAGAGGCCCTCTGCCTTGATCGAAGCACAACTTTAGTCTCTCAAGAGGGTTCTCTGTATGATTGAATACTCTAACTTTCCGTCTTTCTGAGATTTATTCATTCATCAGTTGGTTGGGTTGTCTCCAGTTTGGGGCTATTATGAATAAATACCTGATTACCCATGTGGGCATGTTTTCATTTATCTCGAGTACCTACTTAGGAGTGGAATTGCTGGGTAATAGGGGGAAAAAAACATGATAAGAAACTGCTCAACTTTTTCCAAAGCAGGTGTACCATCTTACACTCCTACCAGCAGTACGTGCAATTTCCGATTGCTCAGTATTTTGAATTTTAGCCATTTTAGTGGGTGTGTAGTGATATCTCTTTGTGATTTTTATTTGCATTTCCCATTGAAAATGTATTGAGTATTTTCATATGTTTATTGGCTATTAAAACACATTCTTTTGCAGAGTGTCTATTCAGGTTGCTTTGTCCATATTTTTAATAGCTACTCTTTTTATTATTGAATTGAAGGGGTTTCTAAAAATATGCTCTGTATACAAGCTTACCCCCCCCACACACACACACAGATATAGGCATTGCAAATAGTTTCTCCTAGTTTGTGGCTTGCCCCTTTGTTTTCATAACAATGTTTTTGATGAGAAGTTTTTATTTTGATGAAGTATAATTTATCAACATTTTCCTTTACAGTTAGCAATTTCTGGGTCCTGTCTAACAAATAGATCATGAAAATATCCTCCTATGATCCTTCTAGAATTTTTATAGTGTTAATTTGCAGTTAGGTCTCTAATCCACCTTGGGTTAATTTTTGCCTGCAGTGTGAATTATGCATCAAAGTAATTTTTACTCCGTATGGATATCGATCCAATTATGCCATCGCCACTTGTCAAAAGACTTTCTGTTGTACTCGTCCCGAGGCTATTGGGCTAGTGTCCTTAAGAATTCCTGTGGTACTCACCTGGGCACACATCAGTCATAGGGATCTCCACAGACTTTTCTTCCACTGGACCCGCTACTTATGGCTGGGCAAGCTCTTGTGGCTTTTATTACATACTAGCTCTGTCCAGAAGGCATCCAGCCACGAAGTATGAAAAAGAGTGACATTTATTGAAGAAGGTACAAGATACAAGAAACATTGTACATAGGACAATGATGCCTCAGTCCCCTTCCCAGTAGGCACCCTGGGACCTCACAGAGTTCTCCCAGTCGCCATCAGCTGCCCCTTCGTATTTTCCTGAATCTCATCAATGGTCTGAAATCTCTTCCCTTTCAAAGGTGGTTTTAGGTTTGGGAAAAACCAGAAGTCACAGGGTATCAAATCTGGGTTGTAGTGGGGTTGAATCACCTGGGTGATTTGATGTTTTCCAAAAAAACTCTGCACCAGACATGATGCATGAGTGGATGTGTTGTCATGATGAAGCTGCCAATCACCAGCTGCCCATAGCTGCAGCTTTCTGAATCATCTGAATAGTTTTCACAGAGGAATGTTCAAGCTTATTGCAAAATTTGATGCAGACTTGTTGCTCTACTTGCTCAGTCATTTTGAATGCAATGGCCACACAGTACACATCCTCACTCAATGGCATCTACTGCCTCTACTGACTAGTACAGTGAAGTCATCATTGTTCACGCATGTACATTCCAGTCTACTTTCTTTAGCTACCAGGACACATCAATGTTGCACAAACCATTTTCGTTACAGTAATAATGGCTGGACATTTCCCAGACAGACCTCATATAATCAAAGGACACATCTCAGCCAGAAATCATTTGGATACTTTGAGATATAAGCTGTACCACTCACAGCTCCCAGAAGGTATAGGGTACATGTGAGAGATCACACCACAAGATCTTGGACAGCATGTTTGGAGAGAGAGAGAGAAAACAGACCTGAGGCTCTGCCTTTATTAGGATCCAATGATGAGGTACCTAAGGTTTTGTGGTTTATTCTTTATTGGCTAATTTAATATAATCTAATATATCTTAATATCTATCTTAATATAAGAGTGAGAACTAGGGTGCAGGAAGGGACACTATAAGTATAAGGAGAAATGTTCTAAAAATTTCCATTTCTGATGGTGTAAAGAAACACCTACTTTTTGTTTAGTGACCATGTGTCCTATAACCTTGATAAATTCACTTATTAGTTCTCGTAGTTGCATTGAAGTTTCCTTAAGATTTTCTGAAAAATCGATATATTTTTTAGAGCAGTTTTAAGTTCTCTAGAAAATTAAGCAGAATCAGAGATTTCCCATATAACCCCTGCCCCAGCACACACATGACGTCCCCCATTATCAGATATCCACCCCCAACTCGAGTGTTGCATTTGTTACAATTGGTGAACCTACATTGATATATCACTATCACCCAAAGGTAATAGTTTACATTATGGCTCACTGTTGGTATTGTAGATTTTATGGGTTTGGACATATGTGTAATGTCATGCATCCATCATTATAGTCTTATACAGAGTATTTTCACTGTCCTAAAAAATCTTATGTGCTTCGCCTATTCATACCTGCCTCTTTCCAACTCCTGATAACTGCTATTCTTTCTACTGTCTCCATTATTTTGCCTTTTCCGGAATGTGATATATTTGGAAACACACAATTTGAGGCCTTTACAGATCTTTCATTTAGTAATATGCATCTACGGTCCCTGTATGTCTTTTTATGGCTTCACTGAATAATATATCATTGTCTAGATGTACGACAGTTTAGTTATCCATTCGGCTACTCAAGGACATCTTGGTTACTTCTAAGTTTTGGCAATTAAGAATGGAACTGCTATAAACATCTGTGGGAAGATTTTGCATGTACATCAGTTTCAGCTCAATTGGATAAATACCAGGGAGAGAAGCTGTTGAATTGTATGGTAAGAACATGTTTAGCTTTGTAAGAAACTGCCAAATGAACTTCCAGAATGTCCACGCCATTTTACGTTCCCAGCAGCGGCGAACGAAAGTTCCTGTTGCTCCACATCTGCAGCGTTTGCTGTTATCAGTGTTCTGGATTTGGGCCATTCTAACAAATGTGTAGAGTCATCTTGTTGTTTTACTTTGTATTTGTCTGATGACATATGATGTAGAGCATCTTTTCATATGCTTATTCGCTATCTAATATCTTCTTCTCCCCCCCACCTTCATGACATATAATTGACTTAAAACATTGTTTAAGTTTAAGTGTACAATGCGATGACTTTTTGAGATTTATTCTCTTAGCAACTTTTAAATATATGATGCACTATTATTAACTATAGTCACCATGCTGTACATTGGATTCTCAGAACTAACTCATTTTGGAATTGGAAGTTTGTGCCCTTTGACCACCTTCACCTACTTCCTCCACCCGTTGCCCTTGGCAACAACCATTCTACTCTGCTTCTGAGTTAATTTTTCAAAAAAGATTCTTTATATAAGTGAGATCATACGGTATTTGTCTTTTGCTGTCTGACTTTGTTTATTTAGCACAGTGCCAACAAGAGTCATCCATGTTGTTGCAAATGGCAGGATTTCTTTCTTTTTTAATTGCTGAAGATACTTCATTGTACGTACAGATGTTCCTTAATTTATGATGGGCCAATGCCCCAATAGACCTATCGTAAGTTGAAAATATTAAGTAAAAAATGTCCTGAATACATCTAACCTAACAAACAGCATAGCTTAGTCTAGCCTACCTTAAGTGTGCTCAGAAAAGTTACATTAGCCTCTAGTTGGGCAAAATTATCTAACACAGCGAACACACTGTAGACTAATGGTTGTTCACCACTGTGATTGCAGGGCTGACTGGGAGCTGCAGCCAATGCCAAGCATCACGAGAAAATGTTGTACCACAGACCACTAGCTCAGGGAAGTATCAAAATTCAAAATGCAAAGTGCAATTTCTACCGAATGTATGTTGCTTTAGCACCATCTTAAAGTCAAAAAATTGTAAGTCAAACCATCAGAAGTCAGAAACCATCTATGTATACCACAACTTCTTTATCCATTTATCTGTTGATGGGCATTTAGGTTGTTTCTACGTCTTGGCTATTGTAAATAATGCTGCAATGAACATGGGAGTGAAGAAATACCCAGAAGAGAAATTTCTGGATAATATGGTGGTTCTATTTTTATTCTACTGGGGGAAACACCATGCTGATTTTCATAATTCTTTGTCAATTTATATCCCACTTACAGTGTAGAAGAGTTTCCCTTTCTTTACATCCTCGCCAACACTCATTTCTTGTCTTTTTTATCACAAGCACTCTTACAGGTGTGTGGTGATATTTCAATGTGCTTTTGATTTGTCTTTCTTTCATGACACTGAACAACTTTTCATGTACCTGGTGGCCATTTGTATGTCTTCTTTGGGAAAAATGTCTATTTGGTTTCTCTGTCCAATTTTTAATTGGTTTTTTTTTTTTGCTATTGATTTTATAAGTTCCTTATCAAACATATGCTTCGTATATATTTTCTCCCATTTCAAAGAATGCCTTTTCATTTTGTTGATATTTTCCTTTGCTATGCAGAAGTTTTTCATTGGATAGAGTCCAAGTCATTTAATTTTGCTTGTGTTACTTGTGCTTCAATGTTGTATCCAAAAAAATCATTGCCAAGACCAATGTCAAGGAGCTTTTTCTCTATATTTTCTTCTAGGAGAATTGTAGTTTCAGGCTTTATATTAAATTCTTACTTCATTTTGAGTTATTTTTTTGTGTATGGTATAAGATAAGGATAGTTCTTTTTTCCTTTGTATGTGGATATCCAGTTTCACCAACACTGTTATTGAAGAAACTATCTCTTTCTCATTGAATATTCTTGGCTCCCTTGTTTCATTTTAGTGGACTGTCTATGCATGGGTTTATTTCTAGACTCTTAATTTCTGTTTTATGTGTCTGTTTTTATGCCAGTATCATGTTTTGATTACACTAGCTTTGTAATATAGTTTGTAATCAAGAAGTGTAATTCCCCCAGCTTTGTTCTTCTTTCGCAAGATGGCTTTGGCTGTTTGGGGTCTTGTGTTTCCGCACAAATTTTAGGGTTATTAATTTTTTCTATTTCTGTGAAAAATACCATTGGAATTTTGATAAGTATTGTATTGAATCAGAAAATCACTTTGGGTATTATGAACACTCAAAAGATATCAATTCTTCCAATCCATGAACAGAAAATATATTTTCATTCATTTGTATTACTTCTGTTTCTTTCACCAGTGTCTTACAGTTTCAGTGTACCGGTCTTTCGCTTCCTTTGTTAAATTTATTCCTAAGCATTTCATTGTTTTTGAAGCTATTGTAAATAGAATTATTTTGTTATTCTTTAAGATAGGTGATCATTGGAGTATAGAAATACAACTGATTTTTGTATGTTGATTGTATATCCTGTAACCGTATTGAATTTGTCTATTAGTTCTAATAGTTTTTTGGTGGTCTTTAGGGTTTTCTAGATATGATTGTATCATCTGCAAACAGAAATGTTTTTACTTCTTCCTTTCCAATTTGGATGATTTTTTTTTTTTTTTGCATTATTGCCCTGGCTAAGACTTTCAGTGCTGTGATGAATAGAAATGGTGAGAGCGGGCACCTTGCCTTATTCCTCATCTTAGAGGGAAAACTTTCTTCGTTCACTATTGGATATGACGTTAGCTGTGAGCTCGTCATATAGGGCCTCTATTATTTTGAGATATGTACTTCCTGTACTCAATTTTTTGGGAGTTTTTATCATGAGTAGATTTTGAATTTTGTCATAGTCTTTTTCTGCATCTATTGAGATGATCATATGGGTTTTTATAATTTATTCTATTAATGTAATACATCATAATTATTGCTCTGCATACACTGAACCAATCTTGCATCTCAGGGTTGAATCTCATTTGTACTGGAATTGGTTTGCTATTGTTTGGCTGAGTCTTTTTTGTATCTATGTTCACCAGGGATATTGGTCTGTGGTTTTCTTTTCTTACAGTATACTTATCTGGCTTGCATATCAGCATAATGCTGCCCTGTAAAATGCATTTTGGCCATTCCTTCTTCTTTAATTTCTTTGGAAGAGTTTGAGAAAGACTGGTATTAAGTTTTTAAATGTTTTGTAGATTTTACCTGTGACACCATCTCGTCCTCAGCTGGGCTTTTCTTTGTTGACAGATTCTTAATTATTGATTTGATCTTTTTACTAGTAATTGGTCTGTTCATATATTCCATTTCTTTATGATTAAGTCTTGGTAAGTTGTATGTCTCTAGGAATTTATCCATTTCTCCTAGATTATCTAATTTGTTGGCATATAATTGTTCACAGTAGTCTTTCATGATCTTTTGCATTTCTTTGGTATCAAATGTAATGTCTTCTTTTCAATTTATAATTTTATTTATTTTGATCTTCCCTCTGTCTTTTTTCTTGATTGGTCAAGCTAAGCATCTGTCAATATTGTTAACTTTTTAAAAGAAGTCATATGTCTTTTTAAAAGTTATTTATATTTACCCACATAGTTAACATTTCTAGTGCTTTTCTTTCCTTTTTGCAGATCTGCGATCCCATATGGCATCAGCTCTTTTCAGCCTGTATAACTTCCTTTAGTATTTCTTTTAGCGCAGGTCAGCTGGTGACAATTCTGTCATATTTCTTTTACTTGCAATGACTTTATTGTGCTTTCATTTTGGGAAAAAAAAGTTTTTTCTGGTTATAATATTCTGGTTTGACAGCTATTTTTTTCAGAACTTTAGATATGAACTTTCACTGTCTTTTGGCCTTCATTGCTTCTTTTGAAAAGTTAGTCACAGTGGGAGGATGATAAGTGGAGCACAGAGGATTTTTAGGGCAGTGAAAACACTCTCTATGATACTATAATGATGGATACATGTTATTATGTATTTGTCCAAGCTTAGAGAATATACCACGTCAAGAGTGTACTCTGATATAAACCATAGACTCTGGATGATAATGACGTGTTGATGCAAATTCATCAATTTAACAAATGTTCCAGTCTGGTGGGGAATGTCAATGATGCGGGAGGTTGTGCTTGTCGGGTGGGGGCAGGGAGTATTTCAGAAACCTCTGTACTTTCTCGATTTTGCTGTGAACTTAAAACTACTTTAAAACATCTAAAAATTTTAAACAATAAAAAAGGTAGTCATGATTCTTGTCTTTCATATACAGTGTGTCATTTCTCTCTATCTGCTTTCCAGACTTTTTAAATCTTTGTTATTTTACTAATTTTCCTATGACATGTTTACAGCCAAGTTTGTTTTGTTTTTATCCAGCTAGGGATCCCCAAAGTAGTTGGATCTATAAGATTATGTTTTCATTAAATCCAAAGTATTAAAGAAACTAATGATTAAGTGGTTTTAAAAACATTTTAAGGTGTTTCAGGAGGAAAAGTTTTAGAATTAAATCTGTGAACAGAATGATGTAGTACTGAGGTATTATTGTAAGTAGAGATATTAGGAAAACAACAGAATATAATGTATCTGATGAAAAGTATAATATTTAAAGTAAAAGTACATTAATACAGAAAAGGGTAAGCCAATGACTTTTAACAATAAAAGTATTTTTTGGAAATGAATTATAAATTTATTCTTAGTGTAGCTATTGTATACATGCATTCCATTCGAGAGATTGTGAGATGGTGCAGAGTCTTGCTCTGACAACTTTTTTCTCCCTTCTCTTCTGTTCTGGTCTGTTCTCCTTTTTTCTTCCTCTTTCTCCCCTTTTTTCTTCACCTACTGGCCATCCAGAACCTGGCATTTTTAATATATCGTAGCTATTAATTTGGAAAGTAGAATGAAAATGCAAGTTCTAATACTGAACATTTAAATGAAGCTTAGGAATTAAAACTAATATATATTAACTCCAAATTGAGTTTCAGAAGACATAGAATTTATTGAAGTAATCTTTTATATATTAAAAAGATCAAAGAATAAAAAATAAAATTGATTATAAATCAGAGATATTGTCCATTAAAATTCACTGTAACACATAAGAGATAAAAATATTGATATTAATGAGAAAAATGTTTATTACACTTAAGAAAAATTATTCATACTAAACCAAATTCTTTTAAAATGTGAGTCCAAGAAAATCAGATGTCTTTTTTCATTTTCCTTTTTTCTAGTCTGTCTAATTTACCTCAGATTAATTCATATTTCTGAAAACTGACAGTCACAAGATGTTTATGAACAAAGAATATTTATAGTAAAGATGACATTAATCTAACTTTTCGTATATGCTATATCTGTACATAATGTATTTTACTTTCTCAGTGCTGTTTTAGATGTGGGAGTCTAATTTATAGCAGAAGCAGAAAGCCTGATCTGTACCCATGTTTCCATTTTGAACTTAATCAAACATTCTTGTACGGGAGGGACATATACATTGCTGTGAAATGTCACCAAGTATTCTTCTTGGCCTATAACTAATCTTTGGCAACCTTTTGTTTTGGATCATCTTTCCTTTCCCTTCACATCCCTAGTCACCAATGTACTTACCCTCACAGCATCCCGAAGTCTGCCAGTCCTCCACTTGTTGTCCAAAGGTCCATTACTCGCCCTGCCCCTTCTCTGTTTAGTATTTGACCTCTGCAGTATGTGTTTCTCAGGCTCCCCTGTCAATTTACTTTCCATTGGGTGCAGCTAATTGATGAGGGATTGCAGGGTGAGGGAGAGGAGAAGACAGGGCACTGTTTTCCTCCCCCATAGTCTCAGGTGACCTGTCTGGTAGCAGCTACACCTGTGAGACTCCAGCTCCTACCAGACAAACCTGACGTAGCTTCAGCTTCCATTCGGTAGTGCTGGTCCCAGGTCTCAGATGGCACCGCTTCTTCCTTTTGTCCCCAGCCTCAGAAGTGGCTTCCTGCTGTTGCTAACCTTGGGGTTATCTGCTGCCTTGGTTCGGCTTCTCAGCTCCCCACCCATGTAACCAGTTTCCTGCAGTAAATTCCCATCATTGTAAATACCTGAAGAAGTTTTGTTTTCTTGGTTAAACACTAATAACTACAGTCGCTTACAAATTGCCTTACAGTATCTAGTATCGTAATGATGATTCTCAATGGTGGGCCGCTGACCAATACAAAAATTCAAGGTTTTCCCTTAGTTCTTACAGAGAATGAAATGCAATTCCGTAGACTAATTTTTATATTATGTAAGAGCTCCTTAATAGTAATCTAGTAGTTGAGTTATTAAAGGTTACAGTCATTTTACATATAGAAAAATGCTTTTAATAGCACCAACGAAAAGCATTTCCAAATACTGTAAATATTAATTCATAATGGTTTGCCTATGTTGATTTATCAATATAATTATTTACAACATGGGAAAATATCTCCTTGATTAGCTTGTAAACTTCAAATCTGACCATGTATTAAGTTTTAAATTTAAAAAGTGAAATTAAAAACTGTTAAAGCTATTGAAAAATAGAGGTTTCTGAAACCTAACCCAGATTTACTGGCGACTCATTGGAGAAGGGCGCCCGGGAGCCTGTGTTTTTACCAGCCTTCTCCGGTGAGTCTTCAGCAGCTAGCTTCTCATTTGCATTATGGGTGTTTGGGAAGATAGCATATGAGTAGACGGTTGAACACAAATACCATTTCCCAAAGTCCCAGTTGACTCTTTGATTGTTGCTCTTTACTTCTGAGAAGTTTACAGGGACTGGAAATAAACATTGGACCTGATATTTGAAACATCCAAATCCACTTCAGACATTTATGGTGCAATCATTTCCTTGAAACTATTATCTTCGGAGGTTGACTACAAAAACACTTAGTCATTCTGAGGTGTGACTATTTCTGACTGAAGGACAGGAAAGGGGGAAATTTTTACTCATCAATTAATAAAGAAGTTCTGGAAAGATCTTATATTTCCAGAAAATAAGCCAACATAGTAACACCACTAGTATTCTTTGTACTTGTTTTGAATTATCTGCAACTCAGATTTAGTCTGGGTGAGAAATAAAGGTCCCAGACAGTATTTTCTGAACATGAATCCACCTTCGAAGTTCCTGTAAGCTCTTCCTTGGGGTTTTCCATATACGCGCACTGTGGCAGAGATTGTTAGCTGCCTTTCAGTGGCCGTTCGTCCCACTTACACTGCTGTTAGGACTTTGAGGCGGGCACCTGACTGCGAGAACAGGTCTGCATTTCGCAGTCTTGCTTTCAGCTGGGTGCAGCCTTGTGCTTTAGCTCTGGCCAGAAGGTTAAGTGTGGAAATGATATATGTAATATCTGGGCCCATAAGGGGAAGGCTTATGCTTCCCACCCACTTTCTGCTTTCCTCTTCCCTAGGGGCTGGAATGCAGATGTGATGGTAAGTTGCGGGGCCTGGGGGTGTGGGGAGTGTGATGAGGACAAGAGTAAAAGAACAAGTGAAAAGGAGGGGCCAGGGATTTGGAGGTTTCCACAGAGAATAGCCACTGTATCAGCGAGGATTTTGCAAAAGAGAGCAATAAACATCTATCACATGAGACAGTATGACTGGGTCAGTATTGCACACAACCACACTCATGTTCTGACATGGGAATGGGGTTATTTTAGTCACCACTTACCATCTGCTACAGCAGTTTCTAGACAGTGGAGAGTGCAAGGGCCTTCGAGATAGCTTGACTGGCACTGGAGGTTGGAGGGACCTATACATTGTTGTGACAGCAATTCCCACAGAAGCCAAAGAAACCAGAGTCTGCTACCCCAGAGCTCACCGGGGGCTTCTTCTCTATGACATATAGGCCTTCCTGGGTCACTGCAACCACTAAGGTCAGCTATGTCACAATCCCAGGGTGAACACAGTTTAAGCTTATTTCCAGTCAGCCAATTAGCGGATAATCATTGAGCAACTATTATTTTGGGATTTCTGCCAGACTCTACCAATAGAAAGATATGAAAGAGAGGACTGTGTCTTCGAGGATCTTATTTAGGGGACAGAATACAGAAATATTGAGTTGGATGGCACATCAGAGCTCTTCTAGTTCAATTTCCCAATTTGTAAATGTAGAGAAGACTCAGAGAAGCTGTGACCTGCCCAAGCACACATCCTATTCATGTCATATTGTCTCTCAATGCTGTCTTCCTTTCATCATACTGTATCAGTCATTCAGAATAGGGCTTCCCAAACTTTCCTGTGCCTGGGAAGCACCTGGGATGCGTTAAAATGCAGATTCCGATCAGCCAGCCTGGGGTGGGGTCTGGCATTCCGCATTTCTAAGCAGCACTCAGGAGACGCTTTGCACCTGACTTTGAGTAGCAAAGGTTCAGAGAAAGTAAAGGCAAAGTGCTAAATAAATACAAATAGTAATCTTGGGAGAGCTCCTAGTGGGCTGGGTATTAGAGAAGCATGGAGGAGAGTCCATGTATGATCAGAGTATGGGGACAGCTTTGAGTGTGGGGCAGTAGGATGGAGATGGCTGCCTGCTGACTCGCTAGACGCCCCCTCTGCACAGCTCCATCAGCGAACTTCAGGCCCCACCCCCCACTCAACTGAGAGAAAACTCCACCCTGGAATCACTATGTAACTAAAAAGATTGGGCTTGAACCACACTACAGAGAAGCTGAAAGGAAAGTGTGAGAGGTGGGTCCTCTGAGAACCCAAACAGCTAATAAACTTGAGGAGGGATTGCATTGCTTGAATGTATTTCCACTACTGATTTCCAAGCTTACTGGAAAGGCTTATAAATGTTTGAACTCCAGAAATTAGCGAGTGCACAAAGAGGGTGTGGCCATTGTCAGTCTGCTCTTGTTGTCATAACAAAATACCACAGGCTGGGGGCTGAAACAACAGACATTTATTTTCTCACAGTTCTGGAGCCTAGAAGTACAAGATCAAGGTGCCAGCAGGGTCAATTTCTGGTGAGCGCTCTTTTTCACCTTGCAGACAGACAACTTCTCTCTGTGTCCTCACACGGTAGAGAGAGAGAGAGAGCGAGTGAGCTCTCTGGTGTCTCTTTTTATAAGAACACTAATCCTGTCATATCAGGGCCCCACTCTTATGACCTCATTTAACCTTAATGACTTCCTGACTCTCAATACAGACATATTGGGGGTAAGAGCTTCAATATACAAATTTAGGGGGACAGAATTCATGTCACGGCAGCTGTCTTAGTCGGAAGACAATCTGCCCCTGACCAGCTTCCCTTCGAGAGATCATCAGAAATATAAACTGTGAGAAGATGAGTATGAATTAAGGCTGTTAGGAAATGTGATTTTTGTGAAACTCAGTATATGTTTGAGATTGATATCTTCTTCACAACGCCTTCTTTATCCGTAAAGGGCTTTCCACTCTTTCTCAGCTTATCTGTGGAGACAATCGACCTTCAGATTCTGCTTGCTGAGGGCTTAGGACCTTTTCTTCTCTTGCTTCAGAGTCAGAAACAAATTACACTGGGCTATGGCCGGAGGACCATAGAAAATGTCACACTCAGATTTGCTTTAAGACAGTCAAGGGAATGGAAGGTGAGGAGAGAGGAGCTCTTGTCCTGGGCTCTCTGGGCAGCAGAGGGGGAAGGACTCCACAGTTACAGGATCCGGTGTCCATGCAGCTGGTGTCACTTCCCTTGTTGCCTCAGACCGGTGGTGTCAGCTGTGCCACTGGACAAAGAAGTAATCCTTCTCATCGAAAAGGGACCCAACCCAGGGGACCTTTTTACAACTTAAAAGAGAGAGTATGCTGGATGTTTAGTTAATGCATGAATAACGGATTGCAGCAGTATATCTAAAAATCACCTAAATTTCTGAGATTTTAATAAATATGACTTCCATGACATTTAAGTAGCAATGTTGAAACACATGACATAACCCTTATCCCCATCACCTGGCTTGCCTATGCAGGTTTGAAATGTGACAGATGTGAGGATGGTAGGAAAGAATATCACAGGTCAGAGCAGCTGTAACAGACAACAAGCTCTAATACTTTCTACCTCAAGTTTTATTTGCCTGTCTGCTTTTTTTTTTCCTCAACAGAATTCCAATTCATCATTGCCTCTAGAATCTAAGTAGCCTCCTCCCACCCCCTCCCCCCATCTGTGATGAGCTCTCAGCAGGAACTTTGATTTTGGTAGGTGAATTTGGTAAGCTTTACAAAAGTCTTAGAGGGCACAGCAGTGGTTAAAGATATCGAGGAACTCGCAAACTATGCATCTGTTCTGAGGTCCAAGGGGCAGGATCCAGCACTCACGCGCACGGCAACTTTGGAGGCAGAAGTGGAGAAAAGTCTCCCCGGGATTCCTGGGCTTTTCATCTCTGCCTAGAATCTCCCTTGGCAGACAGTCTGAAATCTTGTAAGTCATGAAGTCACTGCCACCTAGTGTTACTGCTTTTCTTTTTCCTTCCTTTCCTTCTTTAGCTCCCTTTCCTTCTGTCTGTCCCACTCTCCTTCCTTTTTCTTCTGAAATGAACTAATGTTTTACCAAGGCCAGGAAATTACCTTTGGCTTTGACTTTGATAGAGGGACGGTGTGAGCTCACATTCTCAGATCCATTGTCAGGGCTCCTCTGGTCAGAGTTTCGTAAGTGAGATCCTAAGTGTCTTAACTGCTGCCATTCTTTCGTTTTATAGGGATCCCTTCCAGTTTGAAATAAGGTAGCCTATGAGAAATCCCTATGAGGAATTTGTTTTATGTCATCCATTAATTTTTCCAGAAGGAAAATGGTACTTAGCATACATTTCTAGAATCTGCCTGGTTTTGTTTAGTGTTGGGTTCTCCTTTATTTGTTGTTAACTCAACCAGAACAATCTTACAGGGAGACGTTTAAAATTGATGGCATTCTGGACAATGACTAATTTGTGGCTGAAGAGTGGTAAAGAAGCTGACTCTACTCTCTAGGGGTTTTGACTTATCCTCTCCTTTCTTCATTCCCCATATCAAGTCTGCCAGGTAGTCCTTTCAACCCTATTTAAAAAATATGTTCCTAACCTATCGCTTCTCTTGGTCCTCATTATTACCACTTTGGTCCAGCCCGCTACCCTCTTTTGCCTGGCATACAGAAAGAGGCACTTACCTATTCTTTTTGCAGCTACTCATGCACCTCAGCAGACTTTTCTTTACACATTAGCCAGAAGTGCCATTAGGAGTCCAGTCATGTTATTTCCCTATGAAAACCCAAGGGGGCTCTGTGTGCTCTGTCCCTGGCCTCTACTCAGACCTCGCCTCCTTCCAAGCAGCCACATTGGCCCCCTCGCCTTTGCACTTGCTGTCTTCTCTCCCTGGAATAATCTTTCCCTAAATCATACATGTAGATGTCAATTCCGGTGGCACCTCAGAGTAGGTCTGGATCACCCAAATTCATCTCTTTTATGTTAGCCTCTTTTATTTTTCTCAAAGTACTTATAATTAGCTGGAATTATTTTGCATATTTATTTATTTACTTTATTTTCTGGCCTGCCACACTCCTCCAGTATCTACACTCCATGAAAACAAGAGCCCTGTGTCTCCCTCACCTGGAATTCCAGGTGAATATTCTAGTGTCTAAATTAATGCACATAAAATGTGCTCAATAAACGTATGTAGAATAAATAAGTTCTATGTGGCTGAATGAATTTAAGCTCATAAGTGTTTCCTAGGTGTCACTGTGTACTCTAGTCTGTGATCAAAGGAATTATACAAAGTGTAAGGCAGGGTTCTCCTCATGAGGGAGTATATAATACAAAGGAAACATACAAAATAATAGATTTCAAAATTTATGAAACCTACATTTTCAGGCGATGCCACCAAGTATGATTCTCAGATTTTTCTTTACAGGAATTCTACCTCTGCCCAGATTATCCTCCAACTGTTCTGGTCCTTTCCAGGAGGCATCTCACATGCGTTCTGTGAAACAGAGTTCTTGTTACCAAATGACACTGGTCTTTTTTTTCTTCTTTTTTCTCTGTCTGGCTGTGGGAACCTTCCTTTAGAAGTCCGTCGAGTCAGTGATTTGTTTAATTTTGTATTTTTACAAAGCTAACCTAGTGCCTGGTACACTGCAGGTGCATGCCACGATTACCTCCATAGGCCCACCTTCTAATAGCATCACCTTGGGGGTTAGGTTTCATATGAATTTTGATGGGACACAAAAATCCAGCCCAGAGAAGATAATCTGAGACTTTCTAAGCCCTTTACGGTAAAGATATTAAATAAGCCAAAGCAAAAGCATAGAGTGGTATAGTGTAATGATGTCTTCAAAGACGTGAAAGCAATTTAGTGGTGATGAATGGGAACCTGTAGGGGTTGATCTAAAAAGGGGAGTAATGACAAAGGCAGGCTCTTCAAAGCAGGAAGAGAAAAGCAGTTAGTTTTCTACAAGGAAGCTCCCATAAGACTGTCAGTCGATTTCTCAAAAGAAACATTGCAGGCTAGAACGGGTTGGCAAGAAATGTTCAAAGTCATGAAAAGCAGGGACCCATAACCAAGATTGCTCTACTCAGCAACACTATCATTTAGAATCAAAGGGCAGATAAAGAGTTTCCCAGACAAGAAAAAACTAAAGGAGTTCATCATCACCAAGCCAGTATTATGTGAAATGTTAAAGAGTCTTCTTTAAGAAAAAGAAGATAAAAAATATGAACCAAAAAAATGACAATAAATACAGATCTATTAATAACTGAATCTAAAAAACAAAATAAGTGAACAAGCAGAACAGAAACAGAGTCACAGATACAGAGACCGTTTTGGTGGTTGCCAGATGGGAGGGGGATTGGGGGCTGAGCAAAAAAGGTGATGGAATAAGAAGTACAAATTGGTAGTTACAGAATAGTCATGGGGATGTAAGGTACAGCACAGGGAATTTAGTCTAAGCCAAAGAATATATATGCATGACCTATGGACATGAACAGCGGTGTGGGGATTGCCTGAGGGAGTGGGGGATGCTGGCTAGAGAGGGGTAAAGAGGGAACAATTAGGACAACTGTAGTAACATAAACAGTAAAATATAATTTAAACTAAAAATAATAATAATAATGAAATAAATACAAATTTAGAAAAATGAGAAGGGGAATAATGAGCAAAAGAGGGAAACAGGGACCAGTGAATGGGAAAAGAGATGTAAGACAGAGTTGAGATTATGCAGGACCTTGGATGTCACATAGAATTTATACTTTAATCTTTTATTTCTGGCATTTAACCCTTTGTGTACTGAGAGTTCAAAAAATATGAGGAGTCTAAGAGTTTACCCTATATACAAGTTAACAAATTAGTCTGCTACAATTTCACTGACACTGGCAGAAAGCATGAGACCCTGAAATCAGCAATAGCTATGCACTAGTGGTAACCAAGTGTGAACATTTTAGGCGCCAGTTCCCCAAATCTCATTCCCAAATGTCAACTCAATGAGGGCCATGTGGTACTTGGAGATGAAGGGGACTGCATTAGGGAGGAGGAGCCCTGCATTTAGGGAACTGAATCTTTTATAATGGGCAATAGGTATGTCTATTTGCTTGGAGGGAGGTGCTATCCCTTTTTTCCTAGCCTGTTTGCTATAATAAGACACTTGAAAAAAATAGCCTGCAAGAAAGGGTAGTCAATTTCTTGCTTCCAAAATTTGCAGAAACATGAGAGACCCATGGAAAATTGTCTCAAGCAATGTGTTAAATGAAAAGACCTTAGAAGGTCTATGACTAATACATCAAATCTGGCTGTCACACTCCCTGATAGGTTGCAAGAAACTGAATCAGAAATGTGGGCAGTTGTACTGAATTACTCTATGATGTCTTATGGCAGTATGTCTCCAGGTGTTAGCTCAGAGCTACAGTGCAGGTGCTCAATAAATGATAGTTAAACAGTTAGAGAATTAAGATAATTCTATATTTTAAGTGACAGGGATAATTTATTTAGCTGGAGAAAGTTGATGAGGTGTGAACAATATTTCCTGCATTTTATTCTTAAAATTTTTTAAAAATTTACTTTTTGAGAGAGGGGCAAAGAGAAAGAGAGGGCGAGAAACATAAATTGGTTGCCTTCCATATGTGCCCCAACAGGGGACTGAACCCACCACCCAAGCATGTGCCCTGACCAAGAAACAAACCAGCGAGCTTTTGCTTCCCAGAATGATGCCCAACCAACTTAGCCACTCCAGTCAGGACTGCATTTTATTCTTAGCAATTTATATATTTTTTATTTTTTCCAAAGGAGCATTATTGATCTTTATAAATACCAGCTAAGTAAACAAATACTATTTTGAACAATATATTTAAATAAATAAAAAAGTAACATGTCTATGAGAGCTTTATCATTTAGAATTTGTTTTAGGCAAAGAGGTCTGAAAGAAATAGTGTGTTCACTAACTCTGAACTCGAACATCTTTATAATGTTTTTAAAAATAACATACAACTTTTTATGTGCCTTGGTTTTTACTTCTGTTAAATTTATAGCTGGGACTAAGTGATTTAAAAATATCTCTTCCTTTATGATTTCTTAAAAATTCTAGATCTTAGGGAAACAAATTCACTTATGTATTAGGCATAGCTTTTAGGCTATAAAAATTAACACTGAACTTCTGGTGTTGGAAGTTTTTTGTTTTTTTTTAAGTATTTTTCAGCAAAGATAACCTGCAGTCCCGCAGTAGTTTAAACATAGTTCAAACACAATGCAGAGTAATTATGTATTGATTCATGGTTCTCTGTGTCTCTTCAACACATAAGACCTTTTCCCTAAGCTAATGATCAGCTTTTAAAAAAGAGCTTAGATATGAATTTTAGGTTTTGACCTACTTCTTTCCATCTTTTTATGCATTTACTAAAAGTGGGTGGAGGTTTAACAACCTAACCACCCGTCAGTTTCATGAGAGGAGACATGTTTGTGTAATTGAGAGTTAGATGTTAGCTAGTTAGACTGGGGGTGGTGGGCTCTGCAGACTTCCAAGCTCTCACCTGGCGCCACAGCCTTCTTGTCTCTTCTGTGTTGCCATAGAGGCTCTGGCAAGTGGCTTTCTGAGAGGAGCCAAGAAAGGCTCCTCTTTTGCTAACAAGGAGAACTTTGCAAGAGTTCCATGTGACACAATGGTTAAAGTTTGGACTCTGGAGCCAGAATGTGTAGAATTGAATTCCAATTCTACCGCTCCCTAATTGTGTGACCTGGGGTAAATTTCAATCTTTAGTGACTCAGTTTTATCATCTGTAAATGTAAAAGGCGATCAAAATCCCTTGAATGTGTTGACGGGTGTAAAAATGGAGGGAAGTGAGGGCGATTCCATGTGCACTGGTGAACACGAAACGTTTCTGAATGGGCATGTGTGCTTTTGCCTTCAGGGATCCGACAGCAACCCATTGCTCAGTTTGGCAGTCCTACTCTGAAAATTCAGCTGGCTGTAGTTTTCATCCATTTCCATGGATTCAGCAGAATATATTTCTCCTCAGCTCTCCCTCAGTCATTTTGCTAGTCTGGTAGTCACCATCCCCATGTCCCTGAGTTATTACCCATTCTGCATCAATTGTAAGTAGCTTGTGAGCATTGACCATATTCTCACGCAAGTGAAAAGTGAATTATTTTCTGTTATTGAGTATATTAATAAGAATTCTGGGGAAAAGTGATAGTTTGTTCATGATATTAGTGTGAGCATAGTATTAATTATTACTATAACAGCTAACATTTTTGAGTAATTGCTATGTTAATGGCATTGACCTAAGCATATTGAGTGCAAAATCCTCATATTAATCCTCCAAGAATGTACTACTATTCTCCCTATGTTATAGACAACAAAACTAAATACTAAGTGGTTAAGTAATATTATGAAACACAAAACAATGAATCTACACTGATAATGATTCTGTAGGTAAAAGCCTAATTTCTGTTCCATTACGGGAGAAGCAAAAAATGGAACAGTTTACAACTGATCCAATGAGAGGCAATTTCTGTAAAGTTACCTGTAGGTTTCATTGCATGTCATTGGACTCCTATAGGATATCCAACCCTAAAATGGCACAAATGTTCCTGTTTTATATCATTGTCTCCAGTTGAAAAGGAAACGATGACATTTGCTTGGTTTGTTAGTTGAACTTTTGCTAGCAAGGAGAACTTTGCAAGAGTTCCATGTGACACAATGGTTAAAGTTTGGACTCTGGATACAGAATGTGTAGAATTGAATCCCAATTCTGCCGCTCCCTAATTGTGTGACCTGGGGTGAAGTTCAATCTTTAGTGACTCAGTTTTTAACATCTATAAAATAGGAATGATAATGGGATTTACTTCACATATTTTCTCCTCCCCTTTAAAGTGTATAGTTCAGTGGTTTTTAGTGCATGATGAAATGTCACCATCATGTAACTCCAGGAGAGGATCACCATCCCCCCCAAACAGTCTGTATACATTAGCAGTCATTCGGTGTTCCCCCTTCTTCCCCAGGCCCTGGCAACACTGGTACATTTTCTGTATCTATGGATTTGCCTATTCTGGACATTTCATATGCAAACAATCATACAATATGTGGCGCTTTGTGTCTGGCTTTATTCACTTAGCATAATGTTTTCAAGGCTTATCCATGTGGTAGTATGAATCATATTCCACTGCGTGGACACATCACATTTTGTTTACACATTCATCAGTAGATGGACATTTGGGTTGCTTTCACTATCTGGCTATTATTGATAATTCTGCTAGGAACATTGTATACAAGTTTTTATGTGGACATATGTTTTCAGTTCTCTTGAATATATGTCTAGGTATGAAATTATGGACTCAACTCCATGTTTAACTTCTTGAGAAACTTCAAGGGTGTTTTCTAAAGCAGACGTACCATTTTACATTCCTACCCAGTAACATACGAGAGGGCCAGTTTCTCCCATCTTTTTTAGTATGTGTTATTTTCTTTTCGATTATAGCTATCTATCTTAGTTAATGTGAAGTGGCATATCAATGTGGTTCTGATCTGCATTTTCCTAATGACCAATTATGAGAGCATATTTCCATGTGCTTATTGAATATGCATATATCTTCTTTAAAGAAATGTCTGTTCAGACCCTTTGCCCATTTTTTAAATGTTGTCTTTTTATTATTGAGTTGTATATTCTGAATATATTCTGAATACTAGACCCTTATCAATCTATGATTTGTAATCTGCTCTCATTCTGTGAGCTGTCTTTATACTTTCTTGATAGTTTTCTTTGAAGCACAATAGTTTTTTATTTTAAGCCAAATTCATTTATTTACCTTTTGTTGCTTGTACTTTTAGTGTTATATCTAGGAAACCATCACTTAATCCAAGGTCATGAAGATTTCCCTGTTTTCTTTCAAAGTTTTATAGCTCTAGATCCTACACTTAGGTCTTTGATTTACCTTGAGTTGGTTTTGTTCATGACCTGCTTATGCATCCAGCTTCGTTCTTTTGCATGTGGATATCCATCTGTCCCGGCACAGTTTGTTGAAAAGACTGTTCTTTCACGATTAAAATATCTGGGCACCATTGTTGAAAATCAACTGGCTATACATTCAAAGGCTTATCTCTAGACTCTTGGTTCTATTCCACTGGATCTATATGTTTATCATTATGCCAGTACCACAATGTCATGATTGCTTGTAGCTACCTAGTAAGTTTTAACATAGGTAGGTATGAATCTTACAACTTTGCTATTATTTTCCAATAAGACAAGACATCCAGAGGATGTCTTTGTATTTATTTAGGTATCCTTCTGTTTATTTACTCATCATTTTGTAGATTTTAGTGTACAAGTCTTTTTTGGATGATTATTATTATGTTATAATAAATATAATTTGAGAATGTAAAATATAAGAAATTAAAGAAATATCCTATTTTACAATTGGATATTTAAAAATCATAACTAAAAACATAACGTTCTAAGATCTCACTCTATGCAAGCATATTTTTAAAAGTCTATCTGTAATAGAAGGGATCTGGCCAGATTGCTGGGCAGAGAGGTCGGAGCCCCCATGGTAGTGCACAAGAGCCCAGGCCCCTGAGAAGACAGGGGTTGAGAAGTGCCGAAGGTGGCAGGATTGAAATCGTAACTGAAACCGCGTGGCAGACTTCCATACCTGCTGAGAAGGATAAACAAGCTGTTGCAGCACGTGAACCAGACCAGCGCGCCACACATGCATTGCCACAGCAACCAACCAGTACTGCGTGGCACTGCTGAAGGAAACTGGAAGAGACACTGCGACCCTGTGCACGGCTAGAAACCCTTCTACCCGCTTCCGGATCATGGCAGCAGGAGGAGGGGCAGAGATGTTGTGTGGGCTGACGTGCATCATGGACATTAGTTTGGATTGGCTGGCAAGTTGGACACTCCCACAGTGCGCAGGATTTTGGGGCAGAAGTTTTAAATGGAAGGCACCTGGAAAGTCGTGCTCTTCCCATTCCCATGTTTGCTGGTTGGGGTTCTGAGTGTTCCCAGCCGGCAGGCACTGAAAACTGCATGTCCAGGTGTCCAGCCCAACACCCATGATTTCCACGGATTTTGCACTCCCCACATGAGAAGCAGAGGCAGCACTGGTAACTGGCACTGCGCTACTGCACAGATGCACTGGTGAGTGGATGGCCGGAGGGAAGGGCACAGGTGCTGGGCCAGCAGGCAGCTGCCAGAGGAAAGGGCAGTGCCCAGTGAATAGGGCGCAGGCGCGCACAAACTCCAAAAGACACTTGGAGCCAGACTGTGACTCAGAACCCGCTAAGCCGGCTGCGTAATCATGCTAAACCCACCTGCTGTCCCCAAAGATGGAATTTTTAAATAGGAGAAGGAATTCTTAGGGTGAAGGGGTTATTTGCCTTTGGGTATTTTAAAGGGAAACTTATGATATGTTGGTTGCTTGTAAGTTTTGGCAGTTATAATTGAAGCTGCTGGAAACATCCATGTGTAAGTTTTTGCATGGATATGACTTTTCAAGTCCTTTGAATGAATACCAAGGAGCATGATTGAGCATGAGGAGCATTTATATGGTAAGAGTATGTTCAGTTGTATAAGAATCCACCAAATTATCTTGCAAAGTGACCGCACCATTTTGCGTTTTTACCAGCAATCAGAGTTCCCATTCAGTGTTGACAGAGATTTTGATTTTGGTCTTTCTAATAGGTATATAGTGGTATCTCAATGTTGTTTTAATTTACAATTTCCTAAGGACATATAATATTCAACAACATTTCACCTGCTTACTTGCCCTCTGTATATCTTATTTGAGGAGATATATGTTCAGATCTTTGTCCCATTCTTTAATCAGTTCGTTCTCTTATTGTTCAGTTTTAATGGTTCGTTGTTAACAAGTATATTGGATAATTGTCCTTTATCAGATGTGTATTTTGAATTATTTTTCTCCCAGTCTATGGCCTATCTTCTCATTCTCTTGACATTGTATTTTGCAGAACAGTTTTTAATTTTAATAAAGTCCATGTTGTCAATATTTCCTTACATTGATCATACCTCTTTTATTGTATCTAAAAACTCATCCTACTGATGGTTATCTAGGTTTTTTTCCTATGTTATCTTCTAAGAGTTTTATAGTTTAGCAATTTACATTTAGATCTATGATCAATTTTGAGTTAATTTTCTTGAAGGATGTAATGTCTCTGTCTAGACTCTTGTTTTTCCTCTCATGTGGATGTCCAGTTGCATTACTACCATTTGTTGAAAAGTCTCTGCTCCACTGTGTTGGATTTGCTCCTTTGTCAAAAACCAGTTCGCTATATTTTTGTCAGTCTGTTTCCAAGACCTCTGTTCTTTTCCATTTACCTATCTGTCTAGTCTTTTATCAATACCACACCATTTGTAGCTTGATAGTACTTACCGAAGGTTGGTATTGTCACTCCTCCCCCTTTGTTACTCTTTTTCGGTGTGTGTTGACTGTTCTGGTGCACAAGTCTTGCATTTTCTTTTTGGTTGAATTTATTTTTAAGAATTTTGTTACTTTTTATGCCATTATAAATGAAATTATTTTCTTAATTTCATGTTTAGTTTGTTCATGGTTACTGTACTGAAATACAATGGATTTGCATATTGATTTATATTATGTGACCTTGCTGAACTTGCTTATAAGTTCCAATAGGCTTATTTTTGTGGATTTTTTTTTGAGATTTTCTATATTTCATTTTCTAAGATCATGCCACCTGCAAATAGAAACAGTGTTACATCTTCCTTCCAATCTGGATGCCCCTTGTTTCATTTTCTTGCTTAATTGTCCTCTGTAGGACTCCAGTGCAACATTAAATAGAACTGGTAAGACCAGGTATCCAGGTTGTGTTCCTGATATTTACAGGAAAGCATCCATCCTTTCACCAACAAGTAAGATGTCAGCCATGTTTGTAGTTGCCCTTTATTAAGCTGAAGGAGTTCCTTTCTATTCCTAGTTTGTTTTGTGTTTTCACCCAGGAAGGGTATTGGAGTTTTTGCTTTTACTTTGATGACCATGTCCTTTTCATCCTTTATTCTATTATTACGGTCTATTACCACAGGCTCCTGGTTTTTAAGACTACTGTGGAGCTAGGAAGAGGGGGATGGGAATAGGGGGAGTTAAAATGGCACAAAGCTTACTGTTTGTGATTTGGGTGTTGGTTGTGTAGGGGTTTCCATTTGTCAAAACTTGTCAAATTCTACCCTTAAGACCAATGCATCTCATTGTATATAAATTATCCTCAATAATAAAAATATATTTCATTGTACCTCTTTGAAATATAGTTTATTTGTAAAACCTCAGAATGCTGAAATACCTTTAGAATTATGCAGTATGTTTATGTTAGATCCAGAATAGAAATGGGGTCTTTGGACTCCTGTTTCATGGTTCTATTTCCCAAATTATGTTACTGAACTTGTTTTCTATGAAATTGAAAATAGTTCTGTCCAACCATCTACCAAATCAGCTCTCTCATTATTATTTGAAGTGATTACCTAATTACCTGATGAATAAGAGTATTGGCAGTTTGAGAGGAGAAAAGTCAGTATACTTATAAGCATATTTAGGTTATAAATTGATAATAGTTGATGTTAATAGCCCTGATGAACAGTTGGTAAATCAATTTATTAGAGCTCTACTTATGCATCGTATGTAGTCTTAATATTTATTTGTTTAGAGAGAGTTTCTTGTTTTCATTTTTATCTTTTTTTGGCATATTTTAATTATAATGTGCCTATATCGCCATGTTTACCTTTCAGTCTTGCCTACTGCTATAGAGGACCATTGAAAACATTTATTATTTTGCTCTTATTATCAAGCTGATTAATCCTTCTTAAGATAACAAGTGATCATATTTAGAATAAAAATATAAAAAAAGACAGAACAGTGTCGATGAGTAGGCAACTAAAGAAAGTTTTAGTTAAATTAGCAAGTAATGATGTAGCTAATATTTTCATTTTTGTAATTCTCAAGGCATATTCCCTGATCATTATTTTTGTAGGTGATGGAAATATTATCAATTCATAATATGTTATTTAGTATTCTAAACTATGCTTTTGTAATAAAAAAATCTTTGAAAAGGGAGATCAACTTCCATTTAAATATTTTAGACAATTCAAAATATATTGTATCCAGTTGATATTATCATTGTAATCAAACTAACAGCTTAATCAACGTAACAGCTTGTGAAAAATTATGACCTTGGTACTCGTAAATATTTTGTTAAAAAGAGAAAAAAGATGTTGGCATAATTTAAAACCATATTTAAATATGAACTGATTTTATTCCTAGTCTTCCAGGTAAATAGAAAAATTCATTAGTGATATTTTGAGATCTTGACTCTAAAGAGAAAAGATAGACTGAGAAAGTCAGCAGTAATAATTTCTTGTAAAGGTGCTAACACACACGCTACCTACAATTATCCACTCATTATTCTAAATAACATGATTCTGATTTACATCCAGAGGTGACATGTGCCAAGGTAGAGTCTTTTCCAAGCTGGGTAGATGCGTCTCTTACTTGAGATGTTCAGTTTGACACCGAGAGGGAGTGAGCTTGCTGTCTGTCTTGGGGCTGAAACTGTAAGATAGAAAGCTCAAGAAATGTTCTTAGCTATGTTTCCTGTTATGTGTTTCTGCAGAACGAGAGAGAAAAACAAATCAGATGTTCAGATATGAGCCGAGAGCGAGTCAGAGTAAGAGGCCTGACCTTATTCAGGTCCCTGGCTATGCTGTTTGCTGAGGGCTAGTTGCATTTCCATTTTCAGGTTCTGATAGACATACTGACATTCTCATAATATTCTTTTTTCCTTAAGTAAGTTGGAGGGTTTATTTTTATAAGACAATTTTTTTTTGCAAAAATGTTAGTATGTATTTGGATATATTTTAGTATATGCAAAAATATCTGCTCCAACTGGGAAGACTTGGAAACAAATGAAATGTCAGCTCATTTAGGAGGCAATAAATTTGAATGCAAATATGAAGTTACCCTGTTTTTGAAAAGCCCAGTAAACAGTAAAATACATTCGAGGCACTTGTCAGAGCTTGGTTTTGAAAAAGAAGACAGTAGACATACAGAGGTAGTTAAAGTAGCTCTCAGATGGTTTAGGGATTTTCTACCGGGTGGCATTTTCAAATAAAACCCCAAAAGTAGATGCCTGACATTTGAGAGGGAAACTTCACAAGAGATGTATCTAGAAACCTTTCAAATACTCCATTCCTGAAACACTACTCTAAAATACAGTCTTTTCAGCTTCTTTGTTAGTATAATAGGGTTGATAATATTTACTCCCTGGAATAACTGTGTGGGGAAAATGAGACTCTAGTAAATGGGGTGCTGATGTGGCCAAGGAGGCCAGGACCTCTGGAGACTCAAGGGTCTCCTGCTCTCCAAACAAAAATGGCCAATCAACATTTGCAAAATTTTGCAAAAGAACAATCAAAATTTCTTCCACATATGGCTCACAAATTATTGAAGCACGACTGTTAACTCCATGACTTCAAATCGGCCCTGTGACTTTAGAATTTAGAAGGGCTTTAAATGCTTCTAAATGTGGGGCACTGACAGATCGGTGCTGTGCAATGGCTCTCTCTCGGTGGACCACTTGCCGTGTGTGGGGCCTAATGCACACAGGTCACGTGAGCCTGGCCCATATTTCTCTCTGAGAGTAGGATGTTGGCTACATTGGAGAGGGGCATTAGTCCTTTCAGGGCACCAGAGAACCCCTGAGAGAACTGCCACACAATTTGCTATAGGGAACCACTGTGTCATATGTATGAGTGGGAAATTGCTTCATGATGGGCCTTCTACTTATACACCTCCTTTGATTTTTTTTTTCATCAGTATGTAGCTAGGATCCCCTCTACTTTTACATTTTGGGCGTCAGAGAAGAATTCGTCTTCCAGAGTTCACTCTAGTAATTGCAGTCTTAAGTCTCTTCTGTGTATTGAATGTGTGACCTTCTAAACAATCCCATAAATTTACTTAGAGACGTGTATAACCTTGAAAACCGTAAAGTGTGATTTTGGGTAATATTTTGTGCATAGCCTTTAAAATTATACAGTGCAGTTTTGTGTACATTTTGCTACTAATATTCCATGGTGTTTTTTTTTTCCTTCTTAAAGTTCTGAGGGTAAGGGTATTGCCAAAGAGTTTGAGTTGTGAAATATCCTGTTCCTACAGCGAAACTAGATTTCTGTTTTGGTGCCTAAGTACTACCATGTCTGTGCTGGATCCCGTTTCCAGTAGGGGAAAAGTCAGCCTCAGTGTCAGAGGATCGTAGCTCCCCCTCCTGGTCCTCTGTGATTTTGAAATCTTGCTTTTTCCGTGTTCTCTCCTTTCCTGCCTCAGATGCAACTAACCCCTTGTAATCATAAGGGAAAACTCTCCAGGCATTCTCATTGATTACGAACTCATCAGAGTCAAGAAATTTGATGTGAAATGTGGTCTTCCAGGTGCGTTGTCTTTTAGAAATTTCTGTGACAAAAGGAATGTCCTGTATTTGTGCTCTCCAGTAGAGTAACCAGTAACTAGTGAGTACTTAACATGTGGCTAATGCAACTGAGGAACTGAATTTTGTTTGTGTTTTTTTTTTAAATTTCAATTAATTTAAATTTAATTAGCCATAGGTAGTTAGTGACTACGATGTTAGAGAGTACAGTGCAGACACTACTAACTTCTCTCGAAAAATGCCTCTGATCTGCTGCCGTGTTACTCCTTTAATCAAACTTGCCAATTTCCCTGACTAAGAGAGGGGAAGGATAGTTGCACCACTCTGTGCAAAAGTACCCTTTATTCTCTCTGCTCTGTTACTTCATAGCACCCGCTGCTTTAGATTTCAAGCCGTGGCTAGGTGGCACCTACAGCAGTAATCTGTAGAAAGCTACTGACACTGCTTTGGCAGACTCATTGAGTCACAGTAAGATACGGAGCAGAGGAAAAGCAGACCATGAAAAGGAGGGCATTTTGACTTGCTAAAGTCTTATCAAGTTTTGTGGAGGGAATGAGAGAGATTTCGTTAGAGCTTCAAAGGTGACTGGAAATGGGGAGATCCTTGAGTATCCCTTCCAACAACATTTGTAGCCGCCTCTAAAACCACCCTGGAGAAACATGCAATCTAAGAACAAAAATAGTGGCTAAGTCTTCAGCCCCTACTCCCAACTAGACTTTTACTCATAAGGTCCCTTTATGTGAAAATTCTAGAGCTTCCTCCAGTAGACCTGATCTGCATAAAAACTGGATTTGTCAAGCTGCCTCTATTGAGGAGGCATTGTTTGCTTTAGAAAAATGACTCATTAAAGGTTATTTTAATAAAAAATAGGAGGTCCTTATGAAACATTTAATGATGCAATAAATAACATGACTTTTCACAGACATAATAACATGGAAAGCAAGTCTACACCTGTATTTTATAAACCAGTGACTGATGTTCTGAAATAGACCCAAAGCCCATCATGGCTCCTTATTCCATCAGGTTCCTTCAGAGAGGTCCTTATGACTGGTAACAGCATTACATAATATTGAAAATTGTTTTTGAGACAGTTTGTACTGAAGGCATGAGACAAAGAAGGTTCATTGCATTATGTTGCACTGATTTAATCTCATTCTATCATACACTGAAATTGTTGCTAGTAAGGAAATAGATACCTTTTACTGAGAGTTTCCAGGCAGCTGAGGAATACTTGTGAACAAATCAAATTTTTAAATTCAGACTTTTCCTTCACTCAGATGGAGAAGATACGGAATAATTTACAAATGAATGAGGCAGAGATAAAGCAGAGAGGAGGCCATGTGTAGCCCTTTCAATTGTCATTACTGGTCTCAGACACCAGAGGGAAGCAGAAATTAACTCAAGATTCCTCCCTAGTTGTTATCCAATTATCCACAAATAGGTGATCTTTTTATAGTAAAATGGACAAACATTTAAATAAAATAATTTCATGTCCCCTTAATGAAAGAGTTTATTATTGCTTTAATATTGAAAAGACAACACACAATACCCATTTAAGCTATCGGGGGACGTCACAGAAAGCAATGCACACAGTCTTTAAGAGATTTGGATTAGTGGTCAAACAAATTTAAAGTCGTGTGGCTCAAGTTCATACTGACTGGGTGACCTCAGGCATATTCCTTAGGCTCTCTGAAACCCAGTTTTTCTTCCCATCTGTAAAACTGGAGTAATCATGTCTGCCTATATCCGAGAATTGTGGCAAGAATACATGAGATAATGTATTTCCAACCACAGATATTTCCAGCTACAGCAATGTCCCTAATAAATAGCCGCTGTAATTTCTTTTTAAAAATTCTTGATACAAGCCTTGTGTCATCTGTCACTTTTGTGAGAATTAAATAAGAGCATTTCACTAGAAAGAATTTTCTGTGTGTCGTGTGCAG